>CM050167.1:231681863-231776398 GCA_027410445.1 Discoglossus pictus
CATATTAATGTCTTGTTGCACCATATAATTGCTTCCTATTAGTTTTCTTATAGCTCCATATAATGCTTTCCTATAACTTTTTCTGTTGCTCTTAGAACTTCCCTTACTCACTGTCCCTCTCCAATATAATCGTAGAATATCACAGTAAACTTTGTTTTGTAGTATACAGAGACTAACCATAGTTCCTCTTATTTTTCTATACCACTTCTTTTCCCTGTAGTTGTGTGGAGCTGATCGTGATGGAGCAGATGAATAAATACAGAGCACGACTGAAAGACATTAACAGCCTAGAGTTTGCAGAGAACAAAGCCAAGAGCCGCCTGTCCTTGATTCGTAGATCCATGGTGAGGATGGGACTTTTAAGACAGTGTTTCCCAAACGATGTTCTCTGGAACCCTGGAGTTCCATGTTGTGTGACAAGGACTACAAAAAATATTCTAAAAGTTTTGTATCCATTCTCAACTGGCAGCTTTGTACAGTGAGCATGGATGTGTAATATTTTGGGGTGAAGTTGAGAGAAGTTTTGATACCTAAGGAGGATGTTTGTCATCTTGGAGATGGATTGAGGGCTTTGGCAGTCCTTTTTGGGGTCCTGGGGTACGCTCTGTACTTCTGAAATTTACAAAAGTTTCCATGATTGAATACATTTGGGAAACACTGGCTTTGCATATTCTCTAACACACTCAAACGGTATGCTCATCTTCTTAAGCTCTTCTCCTCCCTCTAACCTTCTGCTTTCCTTTCATCTCCTTTTCTAATCCAGAAACCTGTACTAATTGCAGTTAGATTTATGAGCATAAGTCGCAGCTCCCTGCCGGTATGTATATTAACCTCAGGCTGTCTGTGATGCTCTCTCATCCTGTCCTCACTCACAGTTACACTTCTTCGTTACTCACCTATGCCCATTTACACTCCTTGTCTACTGTGCTCAGTCCTGTGCTCAACTTGCTATTACAATTTATGCATGCACTGCATGTGCCCTGTCATAATTTACATTTTTATAATTAGGCACTCAAAGCCTATTAAAAATGTTTGGGTTTTTCATGTCTGTTAGAAAAAGTTGTGTGTGTGTATGTATATATGTATGTATGTATGTGTATATATATATATATATATATATATATATATATATATATATATATATATATATATACACCATGTGTATACTTCATACTCATCCTGTGTATCTATGTTCAGTCAAGCCTGTATGTTTGTTAGATATATTGTGCCAATTTCAGTGACATTTTTAAGTAGGCACATTTAGATAATGTATTTTTTTTATTATCCAAAGCTTATAGTATATACATGTGTATATACATTGATCTCTAGGTAGCTGCCTGGGGAAGCCACCTGGCTGATCGCTCACATGGTGCAGCACTGCAATATACCCTTATTCATATTATTCACTTATTCACATTTCAGAAACCTTACTGTTGCAATAGCATTGAAATAACAAAAGAAGAAGGAGAATACAAACATATCTGCCATACATCCTTGAGAGTTCTGGAAAGCTTAAATACATTTTGGTTAAAAAGCTTTGTAATAGGGATATACTTATGGTGCCAAATGAGGAAAAGGAGTCTCTGAGAATACACTTAATGTAAACTGATCCGATTTTTTTTTTTTTTTAACTGAAATTAGACTAAATTTAGGAACTGTTTCACATAAGAAACGAGTTGTAAAAACAGATCTCATAACATTTTTACATCTCCTTAACTAATTTAAATACATAACTTTTTATAATTTATATTGCAACTAAAGCAAGGGTGGAAAATTTAAAACTGAACTCTTGGGAGACCACGTTTGTTTTTCAAGCATTTAAAAGTTTTAAACATTACAAAAGTTGTATTTTTGCATGAAAAATATGAAGTAAAACCTGTTTAAACTTCATTAAATCTAACAGGAAATGCAGAGAACATACTTTAGTTAGTAGATCTCATTGACTGGCAGAGGGCAAGCCCCCAAGAACATTGAACTTCTGAATAGGGTTTTGTGCTCTGACTCTGAGACCTTTTATTTAAAAAAATAAAACATACTGTGGTACATTATCAAATACCCACTTTCTTATGCAACAACGAAAAAATGATTTCCATTCTCCTTTAAAGCAAATGTATCTGCTTGCAATGAGTTGGGAATTGCTCATTTGTTCCGTTCTGTAGGAATAGAAAATTCTCCATGTGTGTTTTTTCACGCCTGAGATAATAAAGACTCAATCTTCATGGGTATTCCAACATGAATTTAAAATGCCACAAACTCCCACCATAAATGGATCCATGAGACAGAGACCCTGTGTTTCTGGTGATCTCATGGTTTGATTAAAATCACTGCCTGTTGTATCTCCTTGATGACTCTGAAAAGTAAAAAATAACGGTTTAAGAAGAGAAGATTATAAACTTCTCTGAAATGCCATGATATAACCATTACAGTGGTCCTTTAAAGGATACACATGTAGTTTGTGTAGAAACATATATCAAATTTGTGTAAAGTATGTAACAAACTGATAATTAGCATTTGTATAAGCCATGAGCATAAAACATTTTTTGAGAAAATATTAATTTTAGTAGACTTCACCAGTCCCCGAGGACACCCATGTTGCTATTTTCCACAATTCCTGTTTTTTTTCCCCCTGAAAGGATGTGTTCCTTTAGATTTTGTTATCTGTTCATAAGTGGTGGGAGGGGATTTGTTGATTCATATGATTTAGATAAGCTTTTAGTATGTAACACCTCTCCTTCCCATGCACATGCTCAGAAGAATTCTTGCTTCACTGCTTTGTACACACCCTCTTGTGCTCTGAACAGGAAGAATTACTGTTATGGCAGCTTCTATGCACTTGCATAGTTTACTAAAGTTTTTGTATTTACTTTCAACATTACAGTGCAGTGGTGGGCAACTCAGTCCTAACAGGGTCACCAAAAGTCCAGCATTTCAATATCTGTCTCTGTAAAAGAACATGGATCAGTCAGAATTAATGACCCAGTATAACTTACATGTGCTAAAGTAGTGAGAAACAGAATCAGACATCCTGACTGTTTGTGTCCCTTATAGGAATAAGTTGTCCACCACTGATATAAAGTGTCACTAAAAAAAAGTAGGGAGGGGAAAGGGCTTGGCACACACAAGTATAATGAGATATGTAATTGCCAGCATAGGTGACTAGTAGAACAGTGAACTGAAAAATGTAGTCTTTAAGCTATAACATTCAGTCTTTAAACTTGTATAAGACCAAGTAAAGGTTTTATGAATATGGAGAGATCCAATCTAAAAATCTATATGAGCAGCAGAGGGTGTATCGAGGTGAAGCACACTTTTGGAAGGGAGCAAGGGTGCTTTTTTAGTTAAGCACTCAAATTTCCAGGTCAAACCTTCAAAGACTTTTTTTTGTTCCTTTTAAATTAAAGATTCATATAAAGCTTCACACAGCATAAAATTTGCACTTTTTGGAATATTTACACTATTATGCAGTTTGCTCGAAAATTCGATTTTGAAGTCTGTATATTTTTCTCATTCTGCTCGATTTCATACAGAATGAAGGTATTTATCAAAAATAGTCTAATCAGTTTTGTATATTTTTATATTGTGAGCAGTATAAAGAGAAACTCTGCTTGTTAAAACCCTTGTAAAATAAGAAAAAAAGCTTGCCATGCTTACTTACCTTTTTTCCAAACCTAGCTGTATGCAACAGTATATTAAAGTTTACATTCCCAACTTTGTGTGACTTAGTAGGCTTGTGAGTATATGTAGGTCAATCTTTTCTCCATTGGTGCACATCTGTATTTCTAACTGTGCCATAGCTCTAATAAATGGGAAGCATTGATTCTAATGGCACAGATCTGAGCATCCACATAGGGAGTTTATCAATTCATAAAAGTTGTCTGTCTGAAAGCTATTGCTTCATACATGGTCCCATTTGGATGCTGCTGACTCACCAACTATCCTTTCATTTGAACTCTTCTCTTATAAGAAACATCATTTTGGGGGGGGGTTTGCATTTCCCAAACTCCATTTATTAAATTTGTTCCCTTTTGTGGGCCCTGAACTTTCCTCAAATATTGTCTCCTTGGGACATTAAAACATTGCTAAAATATTCTCTTCACTAAATTCTGCACTCTCCACAGTCCTATAGTTTAACGCAATATATGGTCCCTATCTTTGGACACTTCACTCCCACTAAACCTCCCCTTTAATTGGCTTTGGGGACTGTAAGAAGTCCAGGGTGAAAGGTTTTTGAAGTCTACAAACAAGTATTTGCTGGTCTCTGTACACCACCCACATGCTTCCCAGAACTTATACACAGATCTCAAACATCACTACAATATCTTCTAGGTATCTTTTGTCCTCGCCACTGCTCTCTCCCCACATACTCTCTTGCTACCCTCTTTCCACTTTAAAAAAATCTTCCAAAACTAGCTCTTCATATTCCAAGATTTTTTCTTCCAATACTCTATATACTTCTCTAATGTCGCTTATAAGTTTCCCATCCACCATTACCCATATTTGGCTTTTCCCAACGTTCCGCTTTCTATGTTTTACAGTTTTTCAGAACTTGTGTCTTCAACCTACTGATCATTTTTTAATATTAGCTTAATATATTAAATATCTCCAAAGAACAGGATTATTAAGAAGAAATGTAAAATAATTGTGCACAAATATAAATTTGCAAATAAAATCATTAATGCAATAAACGTGTACATTCTGTCTGCATACAATCATATGTAAGAAAAAAAGTTTTATTCCTTTTTGAACTAGACAGTTCTCTTACTCTTACACCTATTAAGAAATAAAATGTTAAAGATTGCAATGTTAGAAATTAATATCCCTTCTGTATAAATTGTATTAACATGACATTTTTCTAAGGTACAGTACATTTATTAAAGCGTTTCATATACAACCTTTTAATTATGGCAGCTCAGTCTAACTTCTCTTCATTTTTTCAATGGAAGCAGTACTGTATATAAAACTGTTTGCTGCTGATTTGTCCATTCATACTCTACTGTCTATACAGGGAAAGGGGCGTCTACGTTCAGGTTTATCCCCAGTGATCTCAGGACGCACCCCTGTGGCCACTGATGCAACCAGTGATCATATGCTGTCCACCATTCCTTCAGAGGAGGAAACTACGGATCAGCAGGAAGTTGCCATGCAGCAGGAGGAGAGAGTGCTGGCACAACAGATCGAGACACTGCAGAAAGAGAAGTGAGTGAGATTGGGTCATTAGGAGAACTAAGAACAGGGAAGAAGCAAGCAAATCAAATTAATTGGATCCCAGACAAAATGTTTTTCATCAGTTAAGGGTGTTAATAAAGATTTGAGAGAATGGAGAGAGATAAGAGTATGAAATATGTAACTATTTGATGCATCACCCCATTTCTTCAATCTTTCTCAGGGAGGAATTGGCCTATGAAATGCTGGCTTTGGAGCCACGAGCCTCTGACGATGAGACACTCGAGTCTGAAGCATCTCTTGGGACTGCAGATAGTTCTGAAAATCTAAACTGCGAATCTGAGGGTGCTGCTTCCAGTAGGATAGGTAATGAACAATACTATATGCCCCATTTATACACTCTTCCACATAGTAATCTGATATTTGTTCCTTACAGCAGCCCAGGAAACTTTCCATCTATAGCCTCCCATTCATGTATCCTTTAATCTCTGCATTAATCCATTCATCGATCCATATATCCTCTCGTTTGTGTGTTCCACCACCTTATTTCACAATCCTCTTATACTCCATTTTTCTTCTGTCACATCCAGTATATCTTGACTTTTCATGTTTAGTTTTCCTTATCTTTTGTTTAACTTTAAGCATATAATATATCATATATGCACCCTCCCCTTTTTTTTCTTTTTTTTTTTTACTATATCTCTATATGTTCTTTTTCTCCCACCGCAGAGAGAAGTTCAATTTTAGGCTCTGCACGAGGCCCACGAACATCAGAACAAACTAGAACTCGTAGACAGGTGAAGAGGGAGAGTGAAAGTATGGACAGTGGAGATCGTAACCTCTCCTCTCCTACAGCATCATCCTGCTTACCTCATTTAGGTCGAAAAAGATTTCATCTGCATCCCAAATCTCCATTCTATCGAGCAATGGGGGAGAGCCGGGAACCGGCACCAGTGAATCCTCTGGATCCAGGTGCCCCTCCCCATTTTACAAGCCGAGGAACCTTCAACCCGGAGAAGGGTCGGCAGAAACTTAAGAACATTAAACAGTCACCCCAGAAACCCAGGGAACCCGCAGAGGGTGGGGAGCAACGGATTTTGAGAACGGATGGCAGCTCACAATCTCTTGTTCTGTTTGGGAGCAATGAGTTCATGGTGTGAAGGAGGCATATACTGTCCTCTATTTCTCTCCTACCCCTCAACTTCTGTCTGCCAAATCCTATGCCCCTGTTCTTGCCAAGACCTGTGTACCATTCCCATAGCTTTAGCCTCATGTCTCCTGTGGGGACAGGAGTCATAGATAGCTTGGCATGTGCTGCCAGCTCATACCAAGGACTAGAGGGCCCTCTTTAATGAAAGCCTTATCCAGCTCACTCTGCCGCTCATGGTATTTCCTGCCACAGAACTCCATAACCCAACACATTCTGATCTCAACAGAGAGAGGCTTTTATTATAAATATTATATTAATATTATTATTATTATTAATTTTATTTGTGGTTTCTAAGCCCCTTTATAAATAAACCATTCCCTTTAATTTAAAGCTGCATCTGCACTGTATCCAAGATGGTCAAGGCACTTTGGAAGGATGAAGCCTCCTACAATGCAGTGCTTGGCTCATGACTGTGAATGTTTGAGACCACATAGATCTCAAAGTGAACCTCTGGCCACTGTGTCAGCACATTCCAGGGATCTGTAGTGAGATCCACAGTATACAGTCAAAGTATTAAAGACCTCCATGTTTCAGATAGTTCTAGGAGGATGCCTTGGGGTGCCAATATACTAGGGCTAAGTTTTAATTCACCTTTTCATGTATAGAAAAGCTCAAAACTTGTGATGCCTTCATAGATCAGCTACTTCCTCACACAGCACCCCTCTGGCTGCAGAATAACCCCCACAAGCCTGCTGAGCCTTAGAAAGGTCAGATCCTTCCAGAATGAATGTAAATGTAACTTATCTGGGAGAGGCCACTTGGTATAGTTGTGAATTGGACTGGTGGGAGAAAGCGCTGTTGTATGTATTAAGTACAATCTGTGTTATATTTCCAGCTGTAAAACCCATCACATTGCGAACAAATCCCAGAGCTTATTAAAGAACAAAAGCTGCAGAATGTTAAATGCTGAAAGCGATTTTTGTGTCTATTTTACGTCTGTATGTTTTTGTAAATACAATCTATGTAGTAATAACTAGAGTATCATGCAGTAGGAAATCAGCAGAGCGCAGGACAGTCTGGATGACAAGATGTTAAAAGGTACAAAAAACTCCCCAGGCCAAATGAATGTTTATAATTTTTATGGAGACTCATTTAAAGTCACTTACTGATTCATCAATGTATGATTTAATACCTAGTCATGAATGGGATGGGATGTAGGAGGCCAAGATAGAAACAGAAACCATGAAAATAGACATGACCTTGATATTGTGGGTGAGAACTTGTATTTATTTTATAATAGACAAGACTGGTGGTGGTGATTCCATTTTTGCCATTTTGTGATATAAGGTGGTTTCAGACTACTGTAAACGATGAGAAATGTTAAATACAATAAGCGCCGATCCTAAATGGCTCCCTAACTTGAAGTAGATATACATACATTAAGACGGAAGATGAAATAAGAGGAGTGCACAATAAGGATGAGAAGGGAATTTAATTTTATTTTAAATGCCTCCCCCACTTTTGGATGGCACCATTGTGTTTCCCATTTTGAGACAACTACCCCCAAGCCAGCTAAATCCACTGTATCAATATAGGGAATACTTAACTCCATCACGTTGGTTTTACAGGAAAATGTTTTGTTTTCATGCAGTGAATTTGCAATATTATGGGCTTTAAATGGGTTCAGATGTTAAAAAACATCAGTCCTCACTGTACATGCTCATGACCCAAGCATGATCCATTCAGACATAGGTGGTAAATAACTGGACACGACTAATGAGTGGGAGAAACCACAGGCCACAGCTTTATTAACTACATTACAAAATAACCATAACATAAGATCCGTATATAAACATAATTTACGGGGAGGACCCCGGCCAGGGACAGTGACCTCACGTCTTGGGCCTGTGCCCAGGGCCCCCAATACTTATATTAAGTACGCCCGTGAGTTAGAGCCACGTCCACTTAGGCGGTGGGCCAGACAACTCACCTCACGCCCCAGAGCAAGCGAGGGACCCCTCCTGAGTCTGCAATCCCTCCCTACTGTCTATTAAAGCTAAGGCCCGCAAAACACTCTCCCTGAACTCCAACATGAGAAGCTCTAGGCCGATTTCGGTTAAGTGTACCTTATCCGCGCCAAAGAATTCGTCTGTGCCGGCCAAATCAAACTCCTTGTACCGAATGGCGACGAAACCTAGCTTCCTCACTAAGCTCGGCATATGTTGGTTGATCTTCTGGCAAGATTTGTCTAGCTCGACGGGATCCCTGGCATTCCTCCAGGAATGCCGCTTAATCCTCTCGGACAATACGATAAATACCCGGGAAACTTTTTAACCCAACTTTTTTTTTTTTTTTTTTTCAATTGATTTTTATTAGACAGGTCAGACATATAACATAGTACACCAAAAACATTAGAAGTGATAAATAGGAATTAACAATAAACGTATTTCACATATTTGGTTTCCAGTGTGTCCTCTGCCTGTCCAAAACTCCTCTCCCTTTTCCGTTTTTCTGGTATTATAATAGCTGATATTAGCTTTTAAATAACTTAAGGCTAACGAGAAAACTATATTTAATGAAGTCCCATAACTATGGGAAAAATATGATGAACTTGGATTCCTGACCAACTGTTGTTTTGAGCTTGGTTGGTAGCATCTAATAGAAAGATTATTCTGTGTTTAGGTTACTGTGTGGGCTAATGATGTTGGGTAAATTAAGACCACTACTACTATGGATCCCCTAATAGCTCCTTTGTAGGGAGAAGTGTCACTCACCCTATTCATCTGCCGCGTCTTGTCTCCCAGGCGGCCCAGCAGGAGGCCCAGCGCTTGTAGTTATGGTCAACCTCTGCGGACAGAACGCTCGTGGATCGAACGAACTCAATTTTGTTTAAGACTACTTCAAATGTTGGGGTGGTTTAACCCAACTCTTGACGTTGTGTTTCATCTCCTTCAGCGTCCTCCGCATGGGAACTACCCCCAAATTGTTGCCCCTGTCATGGATGAGCAACGAACTGTGTTGTCCGTATCGATGGGCATACGTGTCCAACGGTCCACTTACTTGAAACCACCGCAGACCTCGAATCCCAAGCCACCGCTCGTGTAACTCCTTGACTGGAAAACTCAGTTGTACTTTCTTTTAACTGTGGCTAACCTGTGGGCCCAGTGCACGTACGAGTGGCCCACGATCCATAGTTGCTTCTTTTCTCCTAAAGCAGAAAAGAACATCCGTAAGACCACTGCTGGAGACCGTACAAAGGACTTAAAACGTTGCGATTCCCATCTCCCAATACTCTTCACCGGCAGACCTAACCTAGCTGCTTCCGTAGCAGCCACGATTCGGAAGGAGTACGTACCAAATTCAATCTGATTATAGCCCAACAGCTGTAGCGCGCCTTTAAGTACCTTCTCAAATTGATAACAGGATATTGCCGTAGCATCGGCATGTAACAACAGCGAACACGTCCCGCCTGTCGCTGCTTAAGGTACTCCTCCACACACACATAGGGGCAACACTCCGTGCCGACTGTGCAGTACCACCTCTTTTCCTTTACCACTCTGGTTTGTCTTTGACCTCCATAACCACATAACTACCGTGTTTTCCCTCAGACAGGTATCCACTAGCTGCAAACCCCCTGAACTGTGTCTGCTGTTCGGAACCACCTCCCCTATTCTAAACCCTCCGAAAAACGCCAGGGAAAAAGCCGGACGGAAAAGCAGAGATTCAGAAGGGATCCTGCATGTTACCGTCAACACGTGCGCCAACCGTAGCAACAAGGAAAAGGTGATCGGCCGTCTACTGTCCTGGCTGCGAACCCCCTTAAACATGTCTCGTAGGACTTTGAGTTCCACCAAATGCTTTGTGAGGTACCTCTGCCTAGCTTGCTTAAACATGAAAGCCAGGGTCATGACCTGATGCCTGACTGCAGCTTTTGACTCAGCTTCCTCCCTGCATCGTAACAGGAACCAAAGTAGGATCCCTAGTGTTTTTCCCTCTGACGTAGCCCCCATGGCCACCGTTACCAAATCGTTCCATTTAGCCGACACTCTTCTATACGCGGCCCATGTCGCCGGGGCCTGACTGCTCAAACCTCCCCGGGAATGGCCTCGCCCTGCTCGTTGGAATCGAGAAAGGGCATCAGCAATACCATTCTCCAAGCCCAGCACATGTCTGGCCTGAAACCATATGTTCAGACGCAGGCAGCATAGCACCAAGTGTCGAATTAATTGCACGACTGGGATTGACGCTGCCGTGAGGCTATTTACTGCCTGCAACACAGAAAATCTGAGCCCCATATATGAATCGCCGGCACTATGGGGAATAGCTCCAAGAATTCCAGGTTTTTTGTGAGGCCCGCCGTCACCCAGTCCTCAGGCCATACTGCTGCGCACCACCTACCCTGGAAGTAACCCCCGAAGCTGATTGACCCAAATGCGTCCGTATACAACTCTAACTCAGAGCTAGTGGCACTCCCCGCTTGTATGCGTGTGGACCCGTTAAAATCGACGAGAAAGGCCAACCATACCCTTGCGTCATCCCGCATGGCGCTCGAGACCTTAATGAAATGGTGTGCTCTCGTAAAAACCCGCTGTTGCAAGCGACATCTGCCTTCAAAATATCCTCCCCATGGGGATAATTTTACAGGCAAGTTCAGCTTCCCTATTATAGATTGTAACCGCCGTAATGCATGTCAGCCACCTTTTCTAGGGGAAGACTGCATTCCATTTTAATGGAATCGATCTGAATTGCCAAGAATTGCCAACGGCCCTCCAAAATCTTGGCACATTCTGGTGAACACCACCATAATTAACCTTCATGTATCCTGAAACACCGGGCCGACGAACAAGAAGTTGTCCAGGTAGTGCGTTATGCTCCGATACCCCGCCTCAGAGCACGCAACCCACTGCAGGAAGGTGCTAAACCCTTCAAAATAGGCGCACGATATAGAGTACCCCATTGGCAAACACAGGTCGATGAAATAGCTACCGTCAATGCAGAAGCCAAAGAGCCAGAGGCTCGAAGGATGGACCGGCAGCAACCTAAACGCTGCTTCGATGTCTGCCTTGTCCGGCACAAAAGACACAGCAGAGCGGTCTTTTGAGATATCGTTGTTAACCGGCCGCCCTCTGGGGTAAGACAGGTGCTGGATCAACCAAAACTTTCTTTTTTCCTTCTTTGGGACAAAGCAGAGTGGGGAGATGACCACCTCCCGGATGGGGGGCGGGGGGCGGGGGGTTGTGGACATGAATGGACCCGCCATTCTAACTCAGCTGAATCTCCATTCGAACTTTGCTCACTGATACTCCCGGGAAATCGTAGACTGAGCGCAAATTCACTGACCTGAAACCCCGGAGCTCAGTCACATGGGAAGCCTTCCTGGAAACCAGTTTCCAAGAGGTGAGCAACATCCTTTTTTCCTGGCAATCTACCATAGCGTTTTAGCCACAGTAGCATTGCAGGGAGGCGTATGGGTGTCCTGCCCTTTGGAAGAGGGCTCGTCTGCTCTAAATCCATCCTTGGCTCTAGCGCATCTAGTGAGGGGGTGCTCTCCGCCACAGTTGGACAAGCATGCTTGAACCTGTAATTGGGTGCCCATCTACATACCCCTTGGTTGAAGGCGTGACAGGTCTTGAGGCCTGTGGAGGCTGCGGAGGTGAGGTCCTCGGCTCCACCGGCCACGAAAGGGCAGCATGACTCGCATCTGGGTCATGATATTTAACCAGTATGCCACTGCTTTGCCAAGTACTGATGGAATTCCTTGTCGTACCGCTGCCATGCCATACCCCCGTTGCGAATTTTGTCTAGATAGACAACCAATCCCGAACACTGCTTGGGATGTTGCTCTCACAAAACACAGGCCATGATAAAGAAAGCCTGGACCCACGTATCGAACGTACGTGGTAACCTTCTGAACAACTTGCGACCGTCTCGAGACCCCCTATTGATAGCATCCAGTTGCCTAGACAATGGAAGTAGGGAGAACAACTCAATGAACTCCCTCCTCCAGTTTTTTTTCTTTGACTTCTTGGGGCAGATGTGCCCCCAAGTTATCAAATGCACACAAGACAATAGGTCTCATGGCTGCATCGGATGGAACTACGCCGGTACCAGGGGCCTGCAGAACGAGGGGAGCCGTGGACGTGGGTGGTGAGGACGCAACCGCTAGAGCAGCCGGCGTTGCCTGACCTAATCCCCCCACTAGGGGATTGTTCGGACCACATGTTCCTGGCTAACCCGCTGATTCACTCCCCGATGTCCTGATCGTTAACCGCAATGTTGTGTGCGGACAGTAGGGATCCTAAAAAACCCTGTGTGTGAGTGCTCCCTTTTCCAATTGTCTTCTAGCTGAGCAAAAGTGTTAAGCTCACCTGTTTCTGGAAGCCTTGGAGTGGAAGTCCTTCCTGACGCGCAGGGGACTCCCGACCGTCTGGCCCTTCGTGGGCTCCATCCCCTCTCCGAACCCATGCAGTTGCAACTGCATCGGCAGGACCTCCTGCTCCTTGATCTCAATTTCTGCTTGGCTCTAGGAATGCAAGAGTAAGCTGGCACCGCTAGTTCTGGCAAACCTTTCTCGTGGTCAACTGAGACTCTCCTGGATGGTGTAAGGTCTACCTGTGTGTCGGTACTAGTCTCCCTTTGCTGTGGCCTAACTGTATCCTCAGAAAAACATCCTCAGTCTCAGCCCTTTGTCGCCTTATTGGAGTGCAGGTAAACAGTAATGGACTGTACCTGCTTGTCATCTTTCGAGCCCTAGTGGGGCGCGCCACTTTGGTCATGACAGGCACATTGTCAATTATCAGCTGGCTGTCTTGACCATTTATATCGTTGACTTCCTCTTCTCTTGTCCTGTGTCACCATGCCCAGCTCCGCACTGTTGCTGCGTCGTCCCTGAAAAGCACCAGAAGAGCGGTTAGTCTGAGAAACAGAGGGGACCGCAGAATCGGCATAGTGGGGTTTGTAGGAGCTTTTTGAGAGCTCACGGCTTTATTACCCCCTGCGCCCCCCTTACGGGGCGGTAAAGGGATGTTCTTTGCCTTTGCTTAGGGGGTCATGCCCGTGACCAAAGTGACAGGCGGTGGCCGGAGTTCTAGGCCCTCGCCCTCACCACCCGTGGGCCCAGCCCTCTCTGGCGTGGGGGGTATAGGTTCCTGACTCTCGAGAACCATATCCCCCCTGGACCAACCATCTGATGGACGGGAGTCTGATGGCTGTGTATGGGTGGGATGGGGCATTAACCCACTGACCCTTCTTGTATTGCCCAGGCCACTAGTCACCACAGGCTGGGTCTGAGCAATGTATTGAGGGCCCTCTACAGAAGGCATGGGAGACCCCAGACTGTCCTGTACCCACCTGACTCCTTGGCTTAAGGCCCTAGCCCTGACCTCGGCCATTAATGCTTCCAGCTCGTTGGCATCCATAGTAAAGACCCACGCACACACATGCACAAAAACGGGAACCGAAAAAACTGACAAAACTGTAAATTAAAGATATTACACACACATGCACCACTGCCCTTTATGTGCTGTAATAGCTCGGGTTACCAAATCTCAGTTTACACCTTCCTACTGTGATTCACTGGGGAGCCCCTCAGACCTCCGTCCGTTCCCAATGGCGTCCGAGCTGCTCTGTGGAACCCACAAAATGGATGGAAGTCCCGCCGCGCCAACGTGACGTGATTGGCCGACGCCTAACCGGCTCCGCTGGGTTACGTAACGCTACGTGCTGCCCCATGGAGCCTGTGCAGCCTCCGCGTCGGGCAGTATGCTTTACATTGTTAAACGGACACTGTAGTTCCATATCTTGAATCACACATTCAGAAGGACATTATGTAATGTTTAAATGTATTCCTAATGAATGAGTGATTTATGTTACGACCCACTCTCTGGTTGGGGTCTGTTGACCGGATTTGGGTTACTCTGGACCTTGGACAGCTTTGATTACAGGAACATCATGTCTCAGCCCTTGGGTTAGACTGAGCAATAGTGACAGTAAGTCTGACGAATCTTACTGCAAGCATATGTCCCCGGGTAAATAATACATCTACACGCCATGTCTTGATGAAAATTATGAACACTTTATTGAATTGGTTCAGCTTATTTAAAACCTTGCACACCACATTATAGGGAGTGGCTACCTTTAGTCAAACCCTCATCCCCCTCTGGACCAATGGAGTAGCCCTTAGAAGCAGCTAATTCCCTCTGTCCCATGTGACAGGGTTAATCCTTGGGAACTATCAGTCCCCTCCCCAGGGGCCGTCCACTAGGTGTGGCTACAAGCTCATTCTATCTCTGGCGGTGGAGAGAGTAACATCTCTGCCCTGGCCTATGGCCCTAGTATTGAGGCTGGAAGACCCTGTACTATACCATTGTCCTACGGTGCCTGGCAGTCTGGCACATCTCTGCTATCTCCTTTGTTTACACTAAGGACCATATGGCCAACTCCTGACTGAGAGTTTATACAATGGGGGAGGGTTGACTAATTAAAACATAGCTATCACTCCATAATACAATATACAATATAATACTAACATATTATACCCCATAACATATTTCCCCATTCCCACATGGTATCAGGGTTGGGCAGGTTTTCCACGTCAATCCATTTTATGCAGTAATGCTGACTTTATTTAATGGTGACAGTGGAACCCCCTACTCATTCCCCTATCCCATACCATTCACAAGCAGTGGCTCTGTGAGCCCAAACCTTTTGTTCTTCCACATGGCAACAGCATGTGGAAGATAACCCAGCCCCAAGATGGCCACTTCTGCCAGTCTCAAGATGGCATCAGCATAGTTCACGCCAAATCCAATATGGCCCCTGGCTGATTCATGACAATTTATAGTGTGGGAAAATGATCATTGGTTACTTCTGAGAGAATTACTTAGTGATCCACTTGTTATGACCTGTAAGGTGATCATAAGTGCTAGCAAATACAGCTGCTGTTTTTTGGTCTAATATCAAGACTGCCTCTGTACTCCATATCATTTATCAAGTCAAAGAGAGAGAGCAGATACATTGATATGAATAGCTGAATTACTTGTGTTTTAGTTTATATAAACTTCAGATCACTCAGTTGAGTTTTTTCCCTTTTTAATATATATATATAAATGTACAGTTTTGGTCATTCACAGAATAAAAAGCCAATTGCTGACCATCTGTTACTGTGTAGCAGCCTAAATAAATGTATGCTATAAAATGATGGACTCCAGTTTCCCTCTAAAAGCCTCTTTTGCGATGGATCTGGTATGTTCAACAGGCAGGATATAAAAAAGTAGAACTGGCAAAGCCTATCTAACATTTCATATGGACAAATGAACCAATTCTGCTAGTAAATTTGTTAATGAGGCTGTCCCTTGTGGAAGAATGAACATATCTTAGTTCAGGTGTCCCAGGAGTGATTGGAGTTCCTTGGTAGAACATCTTTTTGACCTTGTGAATGCTGCTAAGGTGTCTTGAAGTCGTTTTAGTTTGTCTTCAGGAAAGCTAGTTTCCAATCGCTCAAAATCTAATATGATGCCTAGAATGTGATCTTGTATGCTTCTTTCTTCTTTTTTTTTGGTGAATAGCTCAATTACTTTAGCTATGCTGGAGGGTGTAGTACTGGAATATTCCATAAAATGAAAATCATCCAAATAGCGGATAACTGTTGGGCATCTTTTAATATTAAGGAGAATCCAAGAGAGTCCTTCAGTAAAAAGATAAAATGACCATTTAGTGGCAAGAAGTATTGATTTTTTCCATTGAATACCTTGCACCTGCCATAGTACTGGATCTACTGGGAGTTGCTTAAAAGCATCTGTTATGTCAGCATCTGGGCCCAAAATGCATGACCTGAGTTATGGCATCATCGACCCCGGTGTATTGGTGACAATATTCCTCAGAAGGGATTAGAACATTTTATACTCGCAGTAGTGATATTGTGAGGGGAAGAAAAATCTGTAACCAAACGTTTCTTGTGAGAGTACTTGCTTATTGAGATACCATACAGGGAATGGAGGAAATGGTCCGTAGAGATAACCTTTTGAGATTTCCAAAGTAATACGTTTGTCCACTCTATCTCTGGTTCCCTTTCTGCTGATAGTAAATTAGCGCAAGAAAAAGGGGACCTGGGGCAATGCAGTGACTCTAATGTGAAATTCGGTCTTGAAACCTGAAATTAAATAAATATTGTGTAAATGCTGCAGAAGGGTCACCAATGAGGAAATGTGTTAGCAAAGGAAGGGTAAAGTCTGCTAGTCAGTGTGGGTGCATTACCCGGGGGCAGATATTATGAGTGTGAGCCTTATGGCAAATGGTGCAAATATAGAGCAGACAGCATCCACTAAAGTTACACAGCGTAGAGAATATAGATAGACAGAGACCAGAGGGAGTAAGGTGCAGAGAGTGAGCCACAGCACAGAGAGACAGCCAGCAAAGTGAGTGAGAGGAGTACAGAGCGAGAGTGCACAGAGAGCGCGCAGAGAGATAGGTCACAGAGCGCAGAGAGAGTGCACAGAGAGAGAAAGACACAGTGGAAGGGGTACAGAGAGGGAGGAAAAGACGACCGTGCACACAGAAAGCGAGTGCACAGATGGAGCACACAGAGTGTGCACAGAAAAGGGACGGAGAGCGCACAGAGAGAGTGCACAGACAGAGAGCACACACACGGGGAGAGAGACACACAGAGAGAGAGTCAAAGAGGGAGAGGTACAGAGCTAACAGCGCACACACAGAGGGAGAGCTCACAGAGAGAGTGCGTAAAGAGATAGAGTTCACAGACAGAGAGTGCACATTCAATTCAAGATAACGTTCTGCCGTCTCTGCGGGTATACTGACAATTGTATGTCCCAATAGATGCTAAAGTCCTAGACAAATTTTGTTACTGATAATTTCCGATTAAGTCTTGGGTCTTTAGATCATACCGTGACTGAGACATTGCCTTCCGATACAGTTTTATTCTCTGTGGCTTTGTGAGACAGAATAAGGATGGCTATTAAGTTGATGTATTTAACCCTCAGGAAGGTTGTTGCATAAGGCCTATAGCCTGAGAATTTTCAATTCTCAACATCCTAGTGAGCTTACATTCTTTATTTACATTTATTTACAAAAACGACGATGCACACTTCAACATTTAAAAACAATAAAAAAAATTGGATAAAACGCCCCTTTTTTTTCCTTTTAGATATTTAGAAATCAGACTTTCCTAAAAATTGCACTTGACACTAAGAGTTTGGTGATTCACATTTGCAATTTTTTTTTCTATAATTAATTCTAAAGTAAATTTTGAGACTTAATTCTGAGCCATCTATGGTAGCCCACGCTATTTTAGAGGGTTAATAGATTAGTGGATATAATGCTCTCCTTATTTTCTGCATTTGATAGATTTAGGAGTTAGGGGTAGAGGCCTGACGCCTCACAAGATATGATGGCTTATACCCTAATCCTTTAGCAATATTAATATGGGCTTAGTCTCTTTCCTCATATGTAGCTTATATTGTATTTTTAGGAGGGCTTCTGAGGTTCCCGGAGCTATAATTTTGGGCCCCCACTATTCAAAGTTCCCTCATTTACTCTATCAGCTCTGCCTATCTGGCTTCGTCTCCAAAAGACGCCGGCGTGTGACGTCACACCACATGTCTGACCCTGACATACGTTTCTACGCAATTGCGTCTTTCTCAAAGTGGAAGAAGGCGTGTGTCTCTATTGTAATCCATTTTATAGCAAGACGTTCCTATGGCAACCTTGGTAATAACTAACAGGCAATGGTGTGAAGATGAATATTAAGTAATACTATACAAAAGAGTTTTAAAGAGTAAATAAGTTTTACATTAAATTAGATGACTGAGATGGAAAGAATATACTTGGAATGGAGAAAAAATGAAATGAATAAATAAGATGGCAATGATAAAAATAGCAATAATGGTGTGAAATAACCAAGTCCATATAAACATGCAAAATAATCTTAATAATTTGGTTTATTATTTATTGGTTTCATGAAGTCAAAATAATAATATATATCCATGTATGATTTCAAGATGTGCTAAGTAATAATAATCCTTACTTTTATAAGTGTAAAATTAATGAAATAAATATTAAATCTAAAAATAATTAAAGAGACTTACTCAAAATAGAATGTGACTGTGTACCAGTGCTAGTGAATAAGTGATATATATTAATAAGATTTTATTCCTTTAAGTAATAAAAAGTCACATTCTTAAATTCACTAATTTGTAATCATGTAGATTGTGAATATACTGGGTGTATTATGGATATATATAAAGGACCCTATGATTATTTATTTTTTTAACAATAGAATTTATTTTTAGGACTAGAGAGGAGATATTATTTTACCTCTCTACATAGACCTTCTTTCTGTAGTGTATTAATCATCTTAAAATTAGGCTAGATATCAAAATAATTCAGATAGCTTTCAATATTTTTTTATATCCATAAAATGACCGTAAGTCATAATTATTTATGTTCTCCATTTTATTATTGCTATGAAAAAGAATTGGTGATTAACCATTTATTATATGGGTATGTAGATTCCAATTTTATGCAGATGTTCTCTTAAAACTCATTCAGCACAATAAACATAAAGCCAAACCAGGCTATAAGATAAGATGAAAGTTGATGATAAACTATATACTATATAGGCATATGAATTCAAACTTTATACAGGTGTACTCTTTAAACTTAACATAACTTCCAGGTCTACCACTCATGAGTATGTACTGAAATTAAATACCTCATTTAACCCTTCTGGTTTTTGTGCATGAGGTTTGTATATCCATTTGCATTCTTTCCTCTGTGATAATTTTTCTCTCAATATCACCTCTTTTTCGGTCTAATTTGGCCCCATTGGTAGTATACCTTTGGACCACATTTTCTTTAAACTCATTGTGCTGTACTCAATTCAATATAAATCAGAGAGATGGGGCCAGATTAACCTTCATGACTACCACTCATAAGTAGGCACTGAAGCTGAAGCCCTAATTTAACCCTTCTGGTTTTTGTGCATGGATTTTATATATGCATTTACATTCTTTCCTTAGTAATATTTTGTCAATATCACCCCTTCTTGGGCCTAATTTGGCCCTATCAATAGCAAAAAATTGAACCAAATTTACATCTTTGTTATGGTAATATTTCATGTGTCTTGATAAAGGTGTATCAAGATAGTTTTCAATGGCATATATGTGTTCCCCTATGCGGCGTCTGATTTGGCGACTAGTTTTGCCTACATACTGTAGATCCAATCACAAGCACATTGAGCTACATAAATGACCCGCATAGTATGGCAATTAAAGAATCCTTTGATTGCAAACTCCTCTCCTGTGCGATTTTTAAAGGTCTCAAAAATTTGCAGAATTTAAATTTTTCACACCTATAGAAGCCATTTAATGGTTGTAATCATGTCTTCTTAGTTTCTTTTTCTTCAAGATGACTATGAATTAGTCTATCTTCTTCCTATTCCTACGATAAGTTATACTGGTGTTTGAGGCAAGAACTTCTTTAAGTTCTGTATCAGACAAGAGAAGGTCCCAATGTTTTGAAAATATGCTTTTAATTTCTTCAGAGTTTTGTCCAAAAGTAAGGACACATCTTATGATCTTTTCATCCTTTTTCCTCTCAGCTCTTTGATTTTGAAATCTGATCAAATCGGTTCTATTGCTATCCAGAGCTAGTTCATAAGCTTTTTTTAAACATCAATTGGGGTATCCTCTATTTTTGAATTTAAGTTTATTAGCCTCTTCTTTAAATTCATCAAGTGTGCTACAATTTCTCCTTATTCTTAAATACTGGCCTCTTGGAATTCCTCTTTTCTGAGGCTTATAATGCTGACTTGACCAGTGTAGAAGATTGTTAGTGGCAGTACTTTTTCTGTGGGTAGTGGTATGAATATCACCTTGTTGGTTTTTCTTGATAACTAAATCCAAGAAGGATATTTTTTTTCCATCCATTTCAAAGGTGAATCTTAAACCTAAGGGGTTTGTATTTAGGATCTTCATAAAAGAGATAAACATTTCCTTAGGTCCATCCCATATAACTAGGATGTCATCTATGAACCGTCTCCATAGTAAGATGTTATCCGTATACTCTTTCAATACCTCATTGAAGACCGTTTTTTCTTCCCACCAACCTAGGAAAAGGTTAGCATATGTTGGTGCACAAGGAGTGCCCATAGCTGTTCCTTTTATTTGGCGTATCCACCTACCTCCAAAGATAAAGTAATTTTTGGTTAGTACAAACTCAAGTAGCTGTATTAGGAATTAATTGAAATGTTCTTTTTCCTCATTTTGCGTTTGTAAAAAATACTGAGCTGCCATGATTCCCTCTTTATGAGGTATAGTGCTATAAAGAGCTTCTAGATCTATTTCAACAAGCCATGCCATTTCTGGAATGGTTAGATATTCTAGGGCTCTAAGTACCTCACTAGTATCTTTTAAGTAAGATGGTAAGGCTGTCACTAGATTTTTTAAGTGGTAGTTAAGAAAAAAGCTACTGTTCTGTGACAGATTATAATTTCCAGAAACTATTGGTCTCCCAGGAATGGGTGTTACCTTCTTATGTATTTTGGGTAATGCATAGAAGGTGGAAATAGTTGGTTTTGAAGGTAAAATATAGTCATATGTGGTTTTGGAAATGATATCCTTTTGCAAGGCTTCCTCTAAAATCTCTTTTAGTGTCCCTCTATATTCAAATGTGTGATTTTGTTTTAGTGTATCATAAGTTGTATCATCTTTTAAGATCTTATTGCACATTGAGATATAGTCCTCGGTCTGCATTTGAACTATTCCCCCTCCCTTATAAGCTGGTTTTATTTGTATACTTTTACATTGTTCTAGTTCTTGTAAAGCAAGATTCTCTCGCCTACTCAAATTGAAAGTGTTTGTTTTTCTGTTTACAGTCATATAACTTCTCCAAATCAGCAGTAACTTGTTGCCCAAATACAAAGATATTAGCATATTCACTAATGGATGGAGTGAATTTGCTTTTTTTCTTAAATATATGTTTATATGTTTCATTATTGGTATTGTCTTTCTCGTTATCTTCTAATAACGCATAAGAGTGTATTTAAACACTCTATATCTTCTTTTTGAATTCCCCAATCTAGCTATTCTCTATTTTTTCTATTTTTATAGAATTTATGTAATGCCAGTTTCTTTAGAATAAGGTTGAGATTTGTAAAAAGGTCGGAGTTGGATGAGGGTACAAAAGATAACCCCTTCTTTAATACTGATATATGAGAGGAATTGAGATTGAACTTGGATAGGTTTATGTACTTGTAAATCATTATCTTTACTTACGATGCCAGTTCTTAAGAGAACTGGTTCATCTTGGGTTTTTTGTATATATTTTTTCTGGTGCCTTGGCTCCCTTCTAAAAAAGTGTTAGTTTAAGGTTTCTATTGTGCAGATCTTGTGCGAGGCCCTGTTCTTACTTTTCTTGTATTGAATGTTTTTCTATTACTAGAGAGGGATGGTTCTTCTATATCAGAGGGATCATAGTCAGATGAACGAACATCTGTCATTAATCATTTTCTAGTTTGTGTTTGTGTGGAAAACTTTTTATATATCCTGCCTGTTTTAAAGTCATTCTGATCTCGAGAGAATTTTTTTTGTTTCCTTTCCTTTATCTGTTTTTTAAATCTTTCCAATTTTTCTTTAAATTTTGCATAATTATTTGTATATTCAGTGGCCTTTTTAAATTTATCTGCATTTTTCTGCATCTCAGATATTTTCAAACTAATTTCTTCTAGGTTAGTTTGTTCTGTCTCTATTATAAGATTCATCAGCTCAATTGAAGATTTTGATATAATCGATTGCCACTTCTTTATGAATTCATCATTTGTTAGATTTGAGGCTGGGATCACATGTATTCTGAAGCCTGTAGGTATGAGTTCATTTTTAATATAATTCTTTAGGCTACTGATTTCCCAGATAGTTCTGATCTGTTTTTTTTATATTTTTTGTAGATCATTGAATGTACTTCTCATGTTTGGGTCAGTGCCTGATTCGGGTGTCTTTTTGCACAAAAAACTCTCATCAGCTTCATTCTGTAATTTGGTTAGATCCCAATCCATGAGGCCTGTAATTTGAATAGTTTCTAGTTTAACCTTCTTTTTGTATTGATTACCAAGTTCTTATATTACTTTCGTTTCTAAAGATGTAGCCCAATGTGCTTGTGATCGGATCTATGTAGGCAAAACTGTTCGCCAAATCAGACGCCGCATAGGAGAACACATATATGCCATTGAAAAAGATCTTGATACACCTTTTCAAGACACATGAAATATTACCATAACAAAGATGTAAATTTGGTCCAATTTTATGCTATTGATGTGGCCAAATTAGGCCCAAGAAGGGGTGATATTGACAAAATATTACAAAGGAAAGAATGTAAATGGATATATAAACTCCATGCACAAAAACCAGAAAGGTTAAATGAGGCCTTCAGCTTCAGTGCCTACTTATGAGTGGTAGTTATTAAGGTTATTCTGGCCCCATCTCTCTGATTTATATTGAATTAAGTACATCACAATGAGTTTAAAGAAAATGTGGTCCAAAGGTATACTACCAATGGGGCCAAATTAGACCGAAAAAGAGGTGATATTGAGAGAAAAAAACATCAATGAGGAAAGAATGCATATGGATATACAAACCTCATGCAAAAAAAACAGGAGGGTTAAATAAGGTATTTCATTTTAGTACATACTCATGAGTGGTAGACCTGGAAGTTATGTTAAGTTTAAAGAGTACACCTGTATAAAGTTTGAATTCATATGCCTATATAGTATATGGTTTATCATCAACTTTCATCTTGTCTTATAGCCTGGTTGGCTTTATGTTTATTGTGTTGAATCCGTGAAAGGAGTTTTAAGAGGACATCTGCATAAAATTGGAATCTATATACCCATATAATAAATGGTAAATCACCAATTATTTTTCATAGCAATAATAAAATGGAGAACATAAATACCTATGACTTATGGTCATTTTATGGTTATAAAAAAATATTGAAAGATATCTGAATTATTTTGATATCTAGCCTAATTTTAAGATGATTAATACACTAGAGAAAGTATGTCTATGTAGAGAGGTAAAATAATATCTCCTCTCTAGTCATAATAATAAATTATATTGTTAAAAAAACAAATAATCATAGGGTCCTTTATATATATATATCCATAATACACCCAGTATAATCACAATTTATATGATTACAAATTAGTGAATTTAAGAATGTGACTTTTTATTACTTAAAGGAATAAAATCTTATTAATATATATCACTTATTCACTAGCACTGGTACACAGTCACATTCTATTTTGAGTAAGTCTTTTTAATTATTTTTAGATTTAATATTTAATTAATTAATTTTACACTTATAAAAGTTAGGATTATTATTACTTAGCACATCTTGAAATCATACATGGATATATATATTATTATTTTGACTTTATGAAACCAATAAATAATAATCCAAATTATTAAGATTAATTTTCATGTTTATATGGACTTGGTTATTTCACACCATTATTGCTATTTTTATCATTGCCATCTTATTTATTCATTTCATTTTTTCTCCATTCCATGTATATTCTTTCCATTTCAGTCATCTAATTTAATTTAAAATGTATTTACTCTTTAAAACTCTTTTGTATAGTATTACTTAATATTCATCTTCACACCATTGCCTGTTAGTTATTACCAAGGTTGCCATAGGAACGTCTTGCTATAAAATGGATTACAATAGAGACACACGCCGCCTTCCCCTTTGAGAAAGACGCAATTGCATAGAAACTTATGTCAGGGTCAGACATGTGGTGTGACGTCACACGACGGCGTCTTTTGGAGACGAAGTCAGATAGGCAGAGCCGATAGAGTAAATGAGGGAACTTTTGAATAGTGGAGGCCCGCAATTATAGCTCAAGAACCTCCGGAACCTCAGAAGCCTTCATGGATTTCATGAATGGAGTAACCAAGAGACTGAAAATGAGACTGTTGAAATTCTTTGCCATATCTCCACCAGGCATATCACCGTATGACCAGTGAGCTACAGCTATTTTGTAGGGATATGGAAAGATATAAACAATATATGAATAAAGATTAGGGTGTTTGTAGTCCAAAACACAGGCCTTAATTGTAAATACTTTTGGAGCCTGTTCTCAATTGTTTTAAGAAGTGTAACCTCTTTCTCTATTTCTTGTTTTTTTATTTTTTTTTATTTTTACAGTCACTAACTGTTTGGTCTTCTTTTATCTTAGAACAGTGTGACACAGGGAGAAGGGAAAAAAGCTTCATACATTCCATATAGCATATACTGTCACCTCAATAGGAACATCCTTACTTAAGCCACCGCAGAGCACAGCTAAGTATGACATCCAGGGCCGTATCTACCTTTTTGGAGCCCCTAGGCCGTGAAGTGGAGGAGTCCCTGCGAATGAGTATGCAAGGTATACACAGACTAATTTTTGCCTTTTCTGTATGTGTAAGTTCCCTTTCCTGTTGTAACTGTCTTGTTCTAGGTGGTTACCCCCTAGTAGCCAGTTTATGAACTGCAACATTACATTTTTTTAAGCCAGGAACCATTTTATTTAAGAAGTGATATCCCTTACAGGGAAGCGCCCCTGGGCGGCTGCTTGGTTGGCTTAAAGGGTAATCCGGCCATGGTGACATCCCTGGTACTATCCTTTGAATTAATAGTCTGCTCTGAGCCTTCCACCTGGTGCAGTTTGCTGAGGAATCCACACATTTATAGTGGAAATACTACAACCTTCAGTAAAGTAGCTGTTGCACTGGAGATCACTTTGCTAACTCTATAGAACCCAGTGGCCTAACCAGTGCAGGTCTCCTCAGTCACTGACATTTTTTAGCCGCCGTTGCTACTTCCGGATGCATACCTGTGTGCTCTGCTTAACTGACTCTCACTGTTTACTGTCTCATGCTGTTTTCTTTCTTGCCTGAGAGTGGTAGCAGCTACTGTGTCCAGAAAAATGACTACAATTGCTGCTACCCGATGGTGAACTAAATGCTCTAGATCTATTTCCATAAAAAATTTAGGAGAAATTTCCAGTAGTAAATCTAAAATGTCTGCCATGTTATCGATGGAGAGATCAAAATCTTGATCTATGACCTCTCAATCTTCCATGCCTATTCCCCAGGGTGTTGTTGTTCAGTACTTCAGTCGTGTCCGATTCTAGCAGACTGTATGGACCACAGCACCCAGGCACATCTGTCTGTGTTTCTGGTGGTGCTTTGCCAAGAAAACCATATGGATAAGAAACTGGAGTGGGTTGCAAGTTCATTCTCCAGTGGATAGTGATTTTTATGACCTACCCATCTGGGTAGCCCAACATGGAAAGGTCACAGCTTCATCACAACAAGGTAGCGATACAGAAGGGGCAATTGGGTGTAAAGAGCAGGGGACTCTGATAACCACTACCACTCCTCCCCTATAGGCCCTTACCTTACTGCCTCTGATGAACAGTAATGATTGTAAAGGCCTCTTGTTTTGCCTGTGAGGCAGTGGAGGGGCAAACAAATCTGGGGATAAATCTGGTTTTCTATAGCCTTTTGAAAAATATTTGTGGCAGGCGCAATATTGCTATGCAACCCCACCCCCATTATCTTTCCCTCCCGCACTCACTCCTCCTGCCCCTTCTTCAGGATGGCTCACATACTATTTAGCTGTGGCAGCACCCCCATCCTTAGTTTCTTGGGTCAACATTCATAAGTGCTTAGATGCTGCTTCTTTTTTGGTGTCCCTTCATAGACCATGCAACCATCTTCCTTAAGGAGATTTCAGACATTAATGCCCTCAAATCCCAGTGTCTGTATGGTCTACAACCATGACCAGCAAGCCTATGAGGTAACTGAACCACTTTTGGTGTCGGCAGGCTTGCCAGTAATACTGTTTCTTTTTTTTTTCTATGTAAGTTATAATTTATTTTCTTGTTACATAAGTTAAAATAGGGTTAAAATAAGGGTTAAAATAAAAAGCTTTGGTTCCAAGATCCCTAGAGTTAAATAAGCTTTAGTTCTGGTTTAGTTCTAGTTCTAAGGGCCAATATGCAAGTTTCTCTGCAGGTTTGTACCATTTTGTGATTGTGACAGCAAGGAGAAGTAATCTTTTAAGAAAATTGTTTGAATTACGGTAGTTGTGCATATAGAAGTTCTTTTTTCAGATTTTAAGCTTAAGCCAGCGGAAGCCATGGTTAGAATAAAGTTTTGATGCAATGCACCTCAAATAATTAAAAAAACTGAAACAAACATATACAGACATAGACAATCAAATAAAGATTTATTTTTATGCCTGCCTAAACCCATACTTCATTGCAAGTTTTAACATACCAAAAACATGAATAATAATGATTTTGTAATTATTGTCTTGAATTTGTGGGGGCTGTGGTGTGCATCATCAATGTTACTCAGGTTTTTTTTGAGTGGACAATAGGCTGTGCATTATTAAACAATGTGCAATTTTCTCTACCAGTAAACATTTTGTTGCTGCCAGTTTGTGACAAGTTGCATTGGTTGAAATTGTAAGTTTTGATTTTTTTTTTCTTATAGTTAAAGGGCATGAGAAATCGTACAATTGTAATATGCTCCTTTCATTTAAAAGAACCCCCAAACAATTAAATAAAACAAATTAATCACCCATTCCTTTATAGAAATTATCACAATGAATCATGGTTATGCTAGTCTGAAAACCAAGCTTCATTACACAGTAAGAAATATACTGATATGTATGTTTATGCAGTAGTAACTTGTGGTTTCAAAGTGATATCACCATGAACCAGTGTGACATTGTGGTCACTGTATCAGGTATGTGGGGACATCATCATTTAGCTGTGAAAGAGGTCAAAAGACTTTGCAGTTACCTTTTGGTTTGTGCCATTTACAACAGTAAGTGTCAGAGATTGTAAAATAAAATTAATTAAACTTCTAAATATATAAACAGTAATGTAGTGTTACATGTGGGAGGATCCATTCAGGACTGTTATTAACTTTTATATGTAAAATAATCCAGATTTTATTGAAGTTTTATAGTAAGAAACCAAATGTAATGAAAATGTGTATTTGTTTCTCTACAGGCTCCTGACAGTCTATAGCTGTTTGTTACTGCAAGCTTCCCGAGTCATTGTCTTTAGAAGTTAAAGTTGTTCCAAATAAACACCACAACACCATATTCACTCATTTACACTATTTTTTTTACAAGCAACAAATAGTTATTATATAGGTTTTGAAACCAGAATTTGGTTTTGTTTACATAGCAAGGTGTATACCCTTAGGGCCTCATTCTATTATCCGCCGCAAGGCTGCGATTCCTTGCGGGGGTTCCGTTATCTTGCAATTCAATTATACGGCCCGCAATGATCTCCCCTTACGGCCGGCCGTATATCTTGCAACCGGCCGTAAGCTCAAAAAACTTTAAACGCAAAAATAAATTCAAGACGGCACTGTACAGCTCTGTAAATGATAGGGATCATATTGGGGGACATGAGGATTAATAGCAACCCCCTCTCAAGCTTGCACATCAGCCCAAATCCGAGTTTACATTAACTGTTTATTTTCCGGCCGCAGCGTGGGCGGGTCTGAGGTGCTCCAAGCCCTCTGGACTTTTTACATGGATTTTTGACATAAATTTAAAAATAATTTTTTTACGGATTTGAGTGTAGGGGAATGTTGTGCTATTTTTGCTAACACCTACAATCACTTTATCGTCTCCTCAGAGTGCAGGATGGCTTTATTTCGGCTTTATAATGTGCTTAATTGGTGCTAGCGGGACCTTTTTCCTGCAAGTAAGCTGCGGCTCGGTTTTAGCCTTGCAGAGAGGGTTCCCGGAGCAATTGAATAGCAACCGGGATTTTCTTGCGGCCGAAACTCTTGCGGCCGTTTTAGATCAAAGGCTTTCCTCCGGCCGAGCAGCCGCAAGGGATAGCAAGGCGTCGTCCGCAAGCCTGCCGGAATCCCCGGCCGGAGGGGAATAGAATAGCCGAATAGCTTGCGGCCGGTCCTTGCGGCCCCGCATCTCCTACGGCTGATAATAGAATGAGGCCCATAGTAAGTAGAATGTAAATGAGAGTTATTGCAGTGATCAATTCATTAATAGGCAACTAAGACTTCTACATGGTTTCGCTAATAATTTCTTACAAGATAGAAAGTAAAACACATTTACACATAACTATAAATGGGGTTCCCTGGTGGTCCAGTGATTAGGATGTGGTGCTTTCAACACTGCAAACTGGGTTTGATTGCAAGTCAGGGAACCAAGAGGTCACACCACCCTGAAACCATGCAAGGTTGGGGCTGGTTAGTTCTTATAGGAGACCAGCTAGGAATACCTGGAGCTGTATGCTTTGACCCACTGAAGAAGGAACTGGCAATCTACTCCGGAATCTCTGCCATGAATACCAAGTGGATCCGCATGGATTGTTGTGGTCCATGAGGTCACAGAGAGTCGGACACAACTGAGCGACACAAACGACAATGGCAAATGAATAATATGGACTGGTTTTAATGTCCCATTTATTAATTATAATATAAAAGTTCTACAGCAATATTGTATCCTTTAAGAAAAGCTTAAATAGTGGTTTATGTGAAAAAAAAAGAACGGACACCTTAAATTAATTTTGTTAATTCTGTTTAGGAATGAGTTAACAGTGATGATATCAAAAAACCTCATCAAGCAGGGGTTCTACGCCTCCAAATAAACAAAGAAGATTATACATGTAAAACAAAATACTTGGGTTGCTTGTGACCCTAATCTCAATACAAAAGCAAAATGCAAACTTTGTACACGTGTGTAAGCTTTAAGGTAACAATTGTAGCCACAGTAAATATTTTACAGACGCAAATATGCTCAAAGTCTATATACAACATAAGAGAATTAATTTTGTTTTTTGATATTAGGGATTGCTCACAGAGAGAAAATAACTATAGCAGAACTGACAAAATACTGTATATATCATGATGTCATACCTCACATTTCCTGTAGAAGTGCAATATTTTACCCAAGAAGGCTTATGCTTTAAAATGTTATATTTAAGAAAAAACTCTTAACCCATAAAAGACCTGTTGACAAGTGTTCTCGCTAAGAAAAATATGTCTTGGAAAAAATATTACTGAGCAGATAATGTTTGTGTGAATTATGGGGTATGCAATTCTGTGCACCAAAAGTTTGTTGATTTTTTTTCTGCAAAAAACAGAGATTGGATGAAAGAATATTTCCAGTTGTGTGAGGCTGAGTTTCACTACATGTTTGTTACATTTACCCTGCCATAATCATTTACACAGTGTTCTGTAAGTAGTGAGAATTCCTATCTTGTATTATGAGGCATAAGGCATAAAATCAACTCCATGACCCTTTTTTTAAATTATTTTTTTATTGAATTAAATTCAATTAAAAAAAATTCTGAAGCAAAAGAAATTCATAATTCAAAAAATATATTACATGAACTCAATCAAGCCACTTTGCAATATTGTTTTCCTCACCCTTGTCACAGTCCTTTCCACCCACCTCAATAATACTACTTTTCCAAATTGTGATAATTATTTTTTATTTCCAATTATTCCATTCTAAGAAAATACTTCAAAATATTAACTCACTTCGTAAACTATAAACATTTATCCTAAACAGGGAAAAATACATTTTACAGTTCTATATTTGTAATTTATTTAAATTTTCTAGCAAACAATATTCAGTAATATAACAAACATTATTCCATCCCAGATTACTTTAACAGCGATCCTATACCATGTTCTTCTTTGGTTAAATCCTCTAAAACAATTAGGTGAATTATCATATGCCCGGGAGGCGTGCCCCGCGCACCAGCAGCCCGGGTCCTTGTCTCCTCCCCCCATGCCTCCATTATCGCCACTGATTGTGCTGCTGCCTCACGGGGGGATGCCTGATCCCCCACCCCCAGCACCTGTGAGACAGCGGCCCGCCCACAGGGGATTGGGGCCCTGATGCTAGGCGGACGAGGAGTTAGGGGCTGCGCATACTTTTGTGCCTTCTCAACCGCATTCCTCAGTGACCATCCATTGGTCCAAATGTTAACCTAATCCAGCCTGACTACTGAGTCTTTGATCTTGTCCTATGTGATGGTGATATTTTGTATGCAGATGGCTACTATCCCATGGTCCATGATCCTCTTCTCTGTGGACACGTAGGGTTCTTTTTAACATTTGACCAATTGATGGTCACTAAGGAATGCTGTTAAGAAGAGATGCTGCAGTCCCTATATTCTTAAAGCCTTATTTTGCAGGTGTTGTTTTCTTTTGTTTTGGGTAAAATTCAGATCCATGCAGGCATTTTTTGCATCTGCAAACATTGTGAAGGAAATGCATTAAGTGTTAGAGTTTCCCAGTGCCTCTCGGGTGGACATTCCCTTAATGGCAGCCCCCCTTAACATGTAGCTCCCACAATCTTAAAGCGACCATATTGCCAGATATCTAAGACAAGATTGTTGCCAGCTTAAATGTAGACTAATACCGCTTTGCAAGTCCACTGCCGTAGTCTCACAATGGCATGTTAATGACAGCCAGCATTGATATATGCACTAGTGAAGCATGTGATCCCGACCTCAATATCAGTCTGAGAACAGATCCTTGTGTCTGATGTAAGTAAGAGTGAATCTGGCTGCTGACCTTTGTGTCCTCTCCGTATTAATGGGTATTTGTCTTGTATTGCTGATATCATTAGTATCCTTTAACATGTGCTAACACCTGTATAGGTGATGGTTGTGATGTCAATGTTTATTAAATTAATCATATTGCAAAGGTGATAGTGCACATTGACCAATGACAGTGGTCACAGCTAAGCATTTATTGTGAGATGACACATCATTATTAATGGTCATAGCCAGTGAGATATCCTGATATCTAGTTAATGGTTAGTAATGCTTGCAGATGGAAATCAGGTAAGTTGATATATTGCTACAGTTACAGTATTTAGCACTGTACTGTACATGCATGATTTTCTTTTTTGTTCTCCTCCGCCTCTTTTTTTGGACCACTTCTTTTCATATTTTTGTTTTGGGAACACACTGTATGTGTGAAACTGGATTGGATTAAACAGTCCAAAGGTTTAAGCATCTGTTTCATTGACCAGATATAGACAAGTTGTAAGTTCTATACACATTACTGGTTTCTTTGATAAAAAACAGGATCATCAGAAATCACTCCATTTAATTAGAGTCCAGTTGCAGTGGTGTAGCGACCACATGTGACCCTGCAAGGTGCGATGCATCGTGCTTATTCTAGACTCTGACATTATCTCCTTTTAGGTATCCCCTTTTTCCCCAAAAGCCTCTTGCCCTTCCGGGATCCGCCCACACCCATGATATTAATGCACAGTCTTGTCCATTTCTGATTGTGCTCTGTGTATGAAATAAAGCTTTGTTATATCATTCTCACCGTGTCAGTGTATACCACGTTTGTGTCACATTCCTATATTCGTAAACTAATGAGCCCTAGTTACTATGCAATAGATTAATACATATAATACTAATAATAATAATACATATATGATAATATATCATATATATATATATATTTTTATATATATATATATATATATATATATATATATATATATATATATTAATATTTAATAATATAGGGTTAATACACATGACAGGTCCAATTGTGATACTGGGGAGTATCAACATTACCCTGAAGGGCTTATAATATGACAGGTGATAATGTAAATTGATTGATAGCAAAACACTTGATGGGATTTCACCAAATTATAATGGGTATACATCTTAGCACATGGTCACCATCAATGGCATGGGACTTTCCAGGATGGATGTAGTGTAGATTGTCCCTGATGGAGGTGAGTTAGCTGTTGCTTCACGTGCCTCTGCACAGCCTCAATGTGTGTTTGCGGCCCTTCCTGATTGGTGTGGTGTATATTGCCCTGTTTCCATTCTGGATCGCTACCTTGTGGTGGTGAATGGGCTTGTGTACTTCAATGAAGCGGTTAGCTATACCATGTAGGGTCACTCTAGGTGGGCAGAGAGGTCACACAAATGGCAGTCCACTAAAGAAGGATCTGTCAATGCCCTCCAGTATCTTTGGCATGCAAACCTTGTGGAAAAGCACAGACAGAAACATAGCTGAAAGTTCACAGAGAGTAAGACACGACTGAAGAGCCAAATATAAAATGTTCTCCTGGTACTTGATATATGTGATGTGGTGGTGTAATGTGGAAACTATTTCTAACCCCAATGTAGATGTGATGAGCGAGATATATATGCAATTATATTTATATTTAGGAGCCACATGAGAGCCTCTGTGAGTGAGAGAGGGTTAATATGTTTGTGTTGCAATTTAATCAGGTAGTGTGTCTTTAATTGCTTTATGCATTTTGCAGCACGACTTTTCATGTTGATCTATGCATGACCATTCCAACATATGATAAAGTACTTTTTTTTTTAAATGCTAATTTTTTATTTGTTGATTTCAGTGCAATGAATTGTAATGCCTTTCATTGCTTTTCCCATATTTTAAAGTCCACTGGTGTGTTTGTATTGTCTTTTACAGTGTTAAGAACTTGTCTGTAAACACTTTGCAGGTCCTATTTGGAGGCCGTAATATTTTTGGCTCCATTTGCAGTTTACAGGTTTGAACGTCAGTCCGTCCTTGGGGATTCGAAGCAATTTAAAAGCGATTTGCGTTTGTAACATTTACACACTTGACTGATCAAAAGTTTAGCTGGGACACAGTTCAGATTTTGACGGCCCATCGAGTTTTCCACCTGTAACCTGCAGCTTGTTTGGGCGTAGCTAAAAGAGGCTAATTTAATAGCCATAACTTTTGCGGGCTCCTTTACGGGTTCAGGAACTCAAATTTTCCAAATTTAATAGGGCCCCTAGAGTAGTAAAGACAATGGGCCACATTAAAAGCCTTAATGTAACCCAGCCACATTGTGTGATATATAGACCAACTCTCTAAACCTTTTTTTTTTACTGAATTTATAATTAAACTAGTGATATGCCCATCAAAAAATTATGGCAATAAAATGAGAATGCAGAGAATGCTGTTTTGCACCCTATGCGAGTGTCTCTCCCCCCCCCCCCCCTGTCATGATTGTATATATATATTTTTTGTTTAAATTCCCCTTTTTAGTTTTTTTTATTGTTATTACCTGTATTTTTACATGTGTTAATCCATTTTTTTTTTAAAAAGGACAAAAAATATTTGAATAAATTAGTCAATATATGTATTGTTATAACATGCAACTTCTATCTTTATTCAACTTCAAAACAATAGTTTTGTGAATTGGTAACAATTTTAACATACATTTTTTAAGATTGTGTACATTTTCTTTTAAACTATTTATAACTTATATGCTAGTTAGATTCAATGTTACCCATACAGGTTGTAATATGAATGTTAGACTGTGTGAACCAAGTAATGCAAAGGGCATTTAGCCTCTCTTTGCCTCACCTGTGTTTACACAGTGTTTTCATTTCTGCACTTGTTTGTTGCATTTTGCCAACCTATTTGGGAAGCACTGGGTAATGGTCCTAATATTTTTATTTAACTTATAATATCTTCAAAGATACAATATTTACATTACAGACATTAAAAACCTTTACGAACCATTTAAACTTGAAATGTATGAAAATGGCACATATAGTTGTTGTGGTGCAAAAAGTGTTTCACTTTCCATCGTTTATTAACTCATGTTCACTTCCAAACGGTAATGTGTAGTGCCAATGGGACATTGAGTTGTATCTGGTTAAATAGTGCTTATTCTAAAAAGAGTCCAACAAACTCTCAAGTCTGTCAATGTTGTGTTTTGTTGTAGAACTTACAGCACCTCATAATAAACTATATTTTTTGTGAAAACACTCTTATCATTTAACAACTCACCCTGACTTTCCTTTTTTTTCCCCACTAAAACTTTAATGTTTCCTGGATGTTTGCAGTGTTAAAATGCCACATGGAGTTGTCCATGGGCAAATACTGGTTCCTCTAAAAAGACTCCAACAGACTTAAAAGTTTATCCCTGTGATTTATTAATTGTCATAGCAAATGCCATGATGATGGGAAATTGTCTAATTTGAAGGACAAAAGGCAAACCACTCTCACTTGGAGCCAAATTCATTCTTGGTATAAAAACTTGTCCACCTTTATGTGTACCATTCATAATTTCTGCATGTATGAAATGATCTCTTAAATCCTGCACAATTAATATGGTCCTATTACAAAGTCCTTTCTTTGGGTTCATATTTCTCAGTAACATGATGATTGCCCCTATTTTTAGCTCTAAAATATGTGCTGGCATTCCAGATGGTGTTAATGAATTTATAAATTCAGTGGCAAAGTTGGCCTCACTATCTTTATCATCAGCCAGAACAATAATAATTTTTCTGTGTTGCATTGATTAATTTCAATATTTCATTATTCAGATGCAATCAATGCATCTTTATTGTTGGATGTTAATATTACTTTGTGAGCCAGGTCTGATTCTTCATTATGAATTATTCCATTGTGGAATATAGCTGATATTAGTGACTGTTTACAAATAATTTCCTGTGGTATTTCTACAGTATCTTCCAGTACATTTCCTTCTCCAATCTTAATTAACCAATCATTAAAATAATTTTGGCCTTCTGATCTCCTATTTTTTTCTAATTTAAGATGTGTAAATATTTTCCATAATGCACTTGCTTTTATACATGTTTCAAGAATCTGTGTCAGATTTCCATGGACAACCACAGGTAATGTTTGTCTAAAATCTCCACCTAACAACATCACCTTTCCCCCAAAAGGCAAATCTGTAGCAATGACTTCACACTACAAACGATCAATACATTGCAGGGCATGGCACAACATCATTGTTGCTTCATCTATTATAATTAATTTCGTTTTTTTTAGTTTTTTAGCTTGTGATGATTTCATTCTAATATCTGACACTGATGTTTCCAAAATGGGAACTGGCAGTTTAAAGCCACTATACACAGTTCTCCCACCTTCTAACAATAGTGCCGCAATTCCAGTTGTTGCAAAGGCCAGAGCTATTTCACCTTTAGCTCCAATGAAACTCATCAGTAAATTATATATATATATATTTTGTTGCTCAATATCAGCATCATAGTCTTCAATGTTTATTTCATCAATAATTCCTGGATCTGGCAGATTGAACAATTTAATCCATGACAAAGACTTCTTGAATTTCCATTATTGCTTTCTATTCAGCTATAGACTCATTGTAACGTTTCAAAAAGTCTTCACACATATTTAATTTAACTGTTTCCCACAAAGCTAATGCATCAGGTACATTTCAAAAGATGCAAATGAATGCAAACTGTACTCTCATCTGCTTTGGCATTTGGCATAGTGCTGCTTCTTGTAGACATCTTTCCCATTCAGTATCATCTGCCAGGAAGTTTTTGATGTCTGGCAGCTAATTGGAATGTATCATAAACAATCCCATTGACTGTACGTAAATGTTCATAACTTTGTGCACCTGGAACATTTAAAAGCAGTAATCTTAAACTAAAGAGTTCAATGTCTCTTGGACTGACAGTATACATTATGGGTATAATTTTATTTCCACTTCTTTTTCTTTGTCGCCATGCCCCATTTATGAAGACATAATGATATGGAATCTCTATGTCTAAATTTTGTTTTGCCTCTGTGTCCTGTGAATTTAATTGAAACCAAGCAGTAAGTGTTGTTTCTCTGTTTTCATTTTGAGCCAGAGCATTTCTTTCATCTCCAGCATGAAAGTAAACTAATTGTCTTTGTGGAAAATGTACCGCTAATCGATATACAGCATGCATTTCAAATTTGAGAAGAAGCCATATTGCTTCAGGAGCACTTACATAGTGTGCATCTAGATAAGATGAAAGTTCATCATGTAAAATAGGATTCTCTTCTTGGTTTTGTGCACCTTGCACAACAACAGTTGCTGCATCATATCCTTTGTAAATGTATTTGTACACAGTTATTATGGATTTGAAGTGCAAGCTTCCATATTTATGTGTGATTTGTACTTAATCAGCAACTGTGGATTATATGGAACCACATATCTATTATCTACAACTTTACCACGAATTATAGCAGTTTGTCCTGTTCTTTTATGCAAAGGATAGCCATCACAATTAGCATAAGTTTGCACTCTAAATTCTTTTGGGAATTCTTTCGTGCATTTCTTATTTTCCATACATGTTGATTGGGGATTACTATCTCCACATGGACCATGAATCATTCGATGTGTTACAATTTCATAGCATTTTGAATATTTTTCTGGATGTGGAAGTTCAGAACTAATCAGTGAATCCACTCTACCCGCTGTATTTAGTTTGTCTGTTTTTTGGAGCATAAAAAGTAGGTGTGCATGTGGAAATCCTCTTTTTTTTAAATTCAATGGTATAAACAAAAGCCAGACATTTTCCAAATAAGTGTGCGATGGTGATGCTGTTAGTTTGATTTTGAATACTCTATCCACTAAATCTGGTCTATCAGAAACACTTTGTGCTTGTTTCAACTTTTCTATTATCTCTGGCCATTGTGGATTACATGTACATGTAATGAATAAATCTGGTTTGCCAAATTTAGTGACAATAGCCATTACATCATTGTATCTTTGTCGCATATAGCTAGAGGAGATCCTTGAAAAAGAAGAGGGCAAAATGATCGCTCTGCCAGCTGGCAATTCTCTGTTTGTAGCCAATGCTGCTACATAATCCATCAGTCCAGAATATTGTTCAACATGAAGCTTATTTTGTGGAAACTTAATAAAAATTTAGATTCTTGGCTTCAACTTGTAAATATGAATCAATGATCCATTGTTGTGTGAGTTTCCCGCCAAATAAAATGAGATTAAACTCATCACTAATAGCAGTTTGTGTAACTTTGTATTCCTGCATAGAAATGTTGTTTCTGACACAAATTTTACTATTTGGATGTCTTTGTAGTTGTAATTTTGGTTGCCATCCTGGCTAACCATTTGGGGAAAAAATTGGATATGTCATTGGATCCAAATTAGTACTTAAAATATTTAGATTTTTGAAAGGTTGTTCTGGATTTCTGGGATATAGTCTAATATCCCGCACAAATGGTGGTTCACCCTAGTCATTTTGAAACACCATGGCAACCTCATTGGATGTTGGTAAATTTTAACCTATTTTATCACAATGACGATCTCTTTTAAGAACCATATTTACTCTTGGCATTGGCAAATTTTGTACTTCAGCATTGGTCTGTTGTTCTCTTTCTACTTCAGCTAATTTTTTGTATGCTTGAGTATATGGGTTGTTCTCCATAATTTTATCAAGCTCTTTAAGATGTAAATAACAGACTATCGTAAGCACATATATTACTACTATTTTCTAAATTCACATTACTCTCATTTCCCATGTATGATGTGTTTTACTTTTTTTTTTTTCTTTGTAGCTCCTTCACGCTCATTTTGTCCTTTTACAGTCATTGCTCTTTTGTTGGCAAGTCTCTGACGGTCTTCTTCTCTTATCCTTCCTGAAGTCTCCAGCGACTGTTTTTCTCTCGATCTTTGCTTCTATTCCCTTGCCTTTTGTTTTTTGTATGCTTTTTTTTTTGTTCTGCGTTGTCCGCCATTGTAATCTGTAATTTTAATTTTCTTTAAAAAAAATGTATTTCATGTTTCATTATACAGCAAATATGACATGAGTACTATTTTTATTTTGCTTACCTGCTTATGTAAGTTGTATTTCTATGTAATTAATATATTTACTCATGTGTAAAGAGCATTTCAGTCCATGTGTTTTGCCAGACAATTTATGTTATCCTAAAGTATTATATGAATAATCTTTCACGCCTATTACGCACTCATTTGTATTATTTTCGTTAATTTCTGACTAAACATTTTTATTTTATCTATTATGTTTAATAGCCATAAATACCAAACCTAAAGAGCTAAGCATTTAATCATAAATGTGGGCATTAGAAAAATAATTAATTAAAAAAGCAATGTGAAAATTAACGACCAGTCCTCCACATGAATTCATTATTTACTCATTTGTGTAATCTATATATGTCTTGTAAAGGTGTATTAGTCATTTACCTGGGGGTGTGCTTTGTTTTGCAAATGGAAAATGTTTTGAGGAGTTGTCACAATATGGAGCTATGGACTATATCTGTTTTAATAAGGTCATATATTACTGTATATGAAGTCCTTGTTGACCTGCGCGTCAAACTATGCATATTGTATGATGTTCTGCTCTATGTTTGACAATAAAAACTGCTGAAAATAAAGTTGTATTCAATATACCTGTGATGTAGTGTAGTAATTGCTGTTTAAATTCAGATCACAAACTGTGTCTTCTTCCACGTCGAGTGTTGAGAGACAGCTGCAAATTTTAAAATGAGGCAAAAATCTTTTTTAATCTTTTTATTCAGAATATCCTACTATATTTTTTTTTACTTTTCAACCTTTTTAACAATTTATATATTACTAATTCTTATTAATTTAGGTCTTATGTTTAATTTTTTTCATCAATTACCGTATATACTCGAGTATAAGCCGACCCGCGTATAAGCCGAGGCACCTATTTTACCACAAAATACTGGGAAAACTTAGTGTCTCTTTCCCCCCTCTCCCTTGTGCCTCTTTCCCTCCCCCTCCCTTATCACCCTCCTCAACCCCCTCCTCAACAGCCCTCCTCATCCTAGCTTCTCATCCTCAACCACCCTCCTCATCCTCACTCCTCATCCTCTCTCCTCATCGTCTCTCCTCAACCCCCCTCCCCCTCCTCATCCCCCCTCCTCAACATCCCTCCTCAACCTCTCTGCTCAACCTGCCTCCTCAACCTCTCTCCTCAACCCCTCTCCTCAACCTCTCTCCTCAACCCCCCTCCTCAACCTCCCTCCCTCTCTAATTACCTCCGCCTCTCCCTTTCCCCTCACTTACCTTCCATCAGCAGCTGCTCCTCCGCTCGTCTTCCAGCTGCATCGGGAACCGGCCAATGCTAATGACGTGACGCGCATGTGACGTCACATCATCAGAATATGCCGGGTCCCGACGCAGCCGAAAGAGGCATGGAGGAGCGGAGGAGCAGCTGCTGATGGACGGTAAGAGAGGGGGAAGTAATTGGAGAGGAGTAAAGTGAGGAGGGGAGTTGAGGATGAGGAGGGGGGTTGAGGAGGGAGGATGATAAGGGAGGGGGAGGGAAAGACACGAAGGAGAGGGGGGGAAGAGACACGAAGGAGAGGGGGAGGAAAAGACACGAAGGAGAGGGGGAGGAAAAGACACGAAGGAGAGGGGGAGGAAAAGACACGAAGGAGAGGGGGAGGGAAAGACACGAAGGAGAGGGGGGAAAGAGACACGAAGGAGAGGGGGGAAAAGAGACCTAGGAGAGTGGGAAGAGACATGGGGGTGGAGAGACGAGGGGGGAAATTGACACGGGAGAGGGGGGAAGAGACACGGGGGTGGAGAGACACGGGGGGGGGGGGGGGGGGGAAGAGACACAGGGTCACTCGAGTACAAGCCAAGGGGGCCCTTTTCAGCCTTAAAAAAAGGGCTGAAAAAACTCTGCTTATACTCGAGTATATACGGTAATTAATTAATTGTTTTTTTTGTTTTTTTTTATAATTAATTTTTTATTTAGGACGAGTCAATTTTTTACAACAATATAATATAACAAAGAATAGAAAAGTCAATCATGCAAATAGCAAAACATAAGCACAAAAAAAGTGAAGAACAGATCTGAGATATGCAAAAAATCTAAGCATTCTATCCTTCTCAGTCTATTAAATCTTCCTAATCTAATAAATGTCCAGAGCTTTTAATAGAATGGTGTGGATGAAGCATATAAAAATAAACATGAAACACCGGCTCTCAGCTCCCCAACCATATTGATTTGGACCAACTGAGATCCGGAATCCATATGACCCTCTATTCAATGATGTAACAAGACGTCCTAACATTTTTTCTCTTTTTGATTATCAACCTGCATTCTTAAGTATGCTTGCTTTTAACTATTTTACAAAATATTTAGTTATCATTAAACCTCCTCAGCTTATGTTTACTTGTGTTACTAAACATAAAATAATCAGTACCTGCGAGCTCCTTCATCATCACTCCAAAAGCCTCCATCCAGATGCGAACTAGCCATCCTCTTCAGCCGCCACCATCCTCCAACTTCCCAAACTCTTCTATCCAATCTCTATCTAGATCTGTATACTATATTTGGACACCAACCAAGGAGTCCACGTGTTAGTGAACCTGGGCATTGTATTCTGCAATGAATTAGCTATTCTCTCATTTATCATTATATAATTTATCTTTTTTACAACTTCTTTGATTGACAGTACAGAAGTTTTCCAATTTTTGGCAATGCAATTTTTAGTAGCTAAGGTCCAAAATTGCCAGAGTTCATTCTGTTCCCTAGATAAATCAGAATGTTTCATTCCCAAAAGACATGTTTCAATTTCGGGTCTCAAACTACTGTTTGTAATTTGTGTAAATAAGTCTATGAGTTCTCCCCATAGCTTCTGCGCAACGGGACAAGTCCACCAGATATGCAGGAAACTCCCCTCTGTTCTGCATCCCCTAAAACACTCTCCATTTATATCTTTATTAAATTTTGCCATCCTTTGGGGAGTGTAATAGGTTCTGTGCAATACCTTAATAGAGGTCTCAAGTAAACTATATGTATATGACCCCCTTGTCAGATTAGTGCAGATTCTTTTCCAAGCCGTGGCATCTAACTCCTTTCCCAGGTCCTGCTCCCACTTCACCATAAATTTAGTTTTTTGGGTGTTCTGAAACTCTATTAAGTGTGAGTATATGTATCCTAGGGTACCTGTCATCGAGGGTATCTTTTCGCAGATAGAGGACCATACTGTATGTGTAGGATTCCCATAAGTATGTATTAACGAGGAGATCCAGTGTCTAAACTTCCGATAGTTCCACAGCTCCCTCTCCGGAATTTGGAACCGGGGTATGATAGAAGTATGTGGTAACAGAGCCTCCGTGGAGAACCATTCCCCTATTCTCTTTAAAGGGCTAGTCAACCACCATGTTTTAGAATTTGAGCTAATAGTGGCCTCAAACTCGGGGAAGGACGTTAAGGACATCAGTGGTGACAGGGTTGGAATCAGGTTGCTCGATTTTTTAAGCCTATCCCAGGCCTTAAGGGTCGTAGAAATTATTGGATTAGTATGTCTATATCTCATGTCTATCTTTTCTATCCCCCAGATCACCGTATCCCATGAGTGGGGTTTCATCTGCCAATTTTCAATAAAAGTCCACAGCGGCTGTAGTTTACTAGAGTGTGTTACCGGGATGCACGCCAGCCGTGCTTCTTGTAAATAAAGCCTCAGATTGGGACAAGAAAGACCCCCTTTTTGCCTATTCCTGTACATTGTTTTCCTCGCTATACATGATGGTTTATTACGCCAGATAAATCTAAACATTGTATTCTGGAATTGATCAATATCCTTCATACATAGGTCAATTGGTAGAGTTCGGAAGAGATAGAGAATTTTTGGGAGCACTGTCATTTTTATTGATGTTATGCGTCCCGTCCATGATATTTGATATTTAGACCAGGTCCTCAAGTCCTCAGTCAGCCGCCTAAGTAATGGTGGGAAATTAGCTTTATAGAGACCCGCCAAGTTTTTGGTAAGCTTAACTCCCAAGTACTTGATGGAATTTTTACGCCATTGAAAATTGAATGCCGTCTTCAAAGTTTCTATTATAGGTCCTGGAACCCCTACCCCCAAGGCCTCAGTTTTTTCCTCATTAATTTGCAGCCCTGACATGGCCCCGAACTCCCTTAAAGTAGACAACAATTTAGGAATAGAGTTTACAGGGTCCGTTAGAGTGCATAAAAGATCATCTGCGAATAGAGAGCATTTCAGGTGGTGGTGACCTATCTGCAGACCCCTGATCTCCCCTTCTCCTCTTATCTTTTGAGCCAGAGGCTCAATAGCCAGAGCAAAAAGCAGTGGAGACAGGGGACACCCTTGCCTGGTACCCCGCTGGATGTTTACCAAAGCCTCTCCTGTCCCGGGCATTCTTAAATGAGCTTCAGGGTTTTTATATAGTGTCTTGATTAGGCGTATAAAGTTTCCTTTAATACCGAATTTAGCTAACACTGCATAAAGGTAAGGCCACTCTACTGTGTCAAATGCCTTTTCCATATCCAGTGCCAACACACAAAGAGGTGTTTTTCTTTGGGAGGCCAGGTGTATAACATTCATGGTCCTACGGATATTGTCTACCATTTGCCTATGTTGTATGAACCCGGTCTGGTCCTTGTGTATTAGAGTTGGGAGAAACCTTGCCATCCTATTTGCCATAATTTTAGTCAATAATTTAATATCCCCATTCATGAGGGAAATGGGACGATAATTTTTCGGCTCCAGGGGATCCCTCCCTTCTTTAGGGAAGATTGCTAAGTTCGCCGTGCTGAGTTCCGGGGGCATAGATTCCCCCCTAAGTACGGCATTAAACAGACAGCTAAGATAAGGGGCTAGAATGTTCCCACATACTTTATAATAAGAGTTAGTAAAGCCATCCGGCTCTGGGGCTTTCCCTGATTTGAGACTTTTAATGGTTTCTAATATCTCCTCTACCCCCACATCCGCATTCAAATCCTCTATATGCTGCTCTGAAGCTTTAGGAAGATCACAGGAGTCCAGATAAGATCTAAGAGCTTCCGGGCTCGGATTTATTTTTGTCGAATAGATCGAATTATAAAAATCCCTAAATGTGTGCTTAATTTCGCTCTGACTCACTGTTATCTTCCCAGCCCTGGTTCTAATCCTAAGAATTCTGGACAATGCTGCTCTACACCGAAGCTTCCGTGCCAGAAAGGAATCAGGTTTATTAGCTTTGGAATAAAACAGCTGATTCGTCCGTCTCAGGGCACTCTCTGTCTTGTGCGAAAGCAAGGCGTCAAGTTCTAATCTAGTGTCATCTATTCTATGGCGAAGACTATTGGAGGGGAGCGTTTGATTCTGTAATTCTAAATCTCGTAACTTAGCAGTAAGTTCCTGTTCCTGACGTATACTATTTTTTTTTATGGTAGATGCCATCTTGATACACATCCCCCTGATATAGGCCTTGTGGGCCATCCACACCCATCCTATACTAGATCCCGGGGTATTATTTAGCTCAAAATATTGTAGCAATTCTTTCTGTATCCGGCCCAGTAGCGCCGTATCCGTTAACATACGTTCATTAATTTTCCAGGAATATGGAGTCCTTGAGTCTCCTCCAAGATCCAAACTGCCGAGTGGTCTGACCACGGGCATACCAAAATTTCCGAGCCCCTGGTTTGGTCAAAAAACTTAGAGGTTACCAAAATCGTGTCTATCCGTGAGTAGGTCCCATGCGTATGTGAATAGTACGTGTATTCACGACTATTAGGATGATGTCCTCTCCAGGCATCTACTAAGCCCATTCTGTCTAACACCCCTTTAATCTGTTGTAGTTTCCGCGAGTATCTATTAGTGGCCTGGGAGCTCGAACGATCTAGTCCATGCTCTAACACAAGATTGAAGTCCCCCCCTATCACCACCAGACCATCTGACCAGGGTTCTACTTTTTTCAGCATGTGTAGTAAACTTTTATGGGGTGCCACCGTGTCCGCGTAAAAGGATACCAGCGTAAGTTTCACTTCCTGAATTGTGCCCCGCAAAATGACATAATGCCCATCCTTGTCTATCAATTTGGAGTCTATCTGAAAGGGGAAGTGACGGTGAATAAGAATGGTGGCTCCCGCTTTTTTGGACCTTTGGGTTGAAGAGTGAAAAGTGGGATATTCCTTGTTTAAGTACGAGGGAATATGATTCTTTGCAAAATGCGTTTCTTGCATAAAAATTATAGATGGTTTCTTAGTTTGATAATACAGGAAAGCCTTCCTTCTTTTAAACTGGGAATTAAAGCCCTTGACATTGTGTGTTAAAAAACTATACTTCTCCTTCAAAACTCTAGCCATTTCTTTCCTGCTTCCCGAGATAGTTTGGTCTAAACCTCTTACCTTGATTTAGTGGTAGCCAGACTGGATGGGGCGACCAGAGAGGCGCTTGAGCCAAAACAGAAGGCTCCTTGAAGCGGTTAGAGTGATGAGAGTCGAGCATGCAATTCTGGAAATGAAAGAAATAGCAAGAAAACAAGTTAACAGTTGAACAGTTCGCAATAAGGTCAATATATTTGCAGTTATCGAGGAGTACTATCATACAAATTATCTTTAATACACATAACTTCCTACGCCAGTCGTAAATCCTGGCTTCTAGGGGAGAGAGTAATGGACCTGCCATTCTCAAATATAGCCCCGTTAGGAAGGGGTAATAGAATTCTTTGAGGTACAAAAAATTCCAACTAAGGAGAGGAGAGGGGGGATACCCTCGACAATACAAATTGTTTAACTAACATTAGAACTAGCAGCCTAGTAACTAGCTGAAAAAGAATAATCACAACTGTAAAAATAAAACAACATTATTGAAGAATAACCGGTTCTCCAGACACCGAAATCCAGATAAATAAGTCCCATGCATCAGTAAGAAAAAAAAAACTTGGGGCTCAGCTGATTTTCTTGTTATTTTTTTGTCTTTGTCTGTTATTTTTGCCCTGTATTTCCAGAGTCTGTGTAATTATTGATCATTGAGTTCCTTCCAACTCTGTGCAGCTCCTCAATTCCTCTCCCCGAGTCTTGGAATGTCTTTCTGGAGGGATAGTCAAGGCCTCTATCGTGTCAGCCTCTCCAAGTCTGTTTTTACTCCTGAGCGGGACCGGGGTCCACTGTCTCTTAGGGAGAGGATTCAGGGTCAAACGCTGACTTTCAGGGTCTCTATGGCCACCATCCGATGTTATATGCAGCATTTGTAGCAACGACTGGCAGTCTTCCAAATTGTGGACCGTGTGGGTTTTTCCCTTGTATTGAAAAATCAGGGCAAAAGGGAAGCCCCATCGGTATTGGATACCATGCTGGATGAGTACTCCCAATGCCGGTTTCATTTCTCTTCTACTGGTCAACGTGATAGGAGAAAGGTCTGCAAACACCATGAGCTGAGCATCATCTGGCCCTCTAAGATCCAAGATCTTTCGGGTAGCAGCTAGAATTAAGTCCCTTGACTGTTGTTGGGAGAATCGGACAATCACATCTTTAGGGGTATCCATATTACGAGAAGCTCCTAGCGCCCTATGCGCTCTTTCTATATCAATGTCCGCTTCTGCCCCTTCTGGTAAGATCACAATAAGCAAGTCCATAACATATCTTTTCAGATTCATTATCGCTTTAGGAATCCCCCTTATTCGTATGTTATGTCTTCTAGACCGATTCTCTAGATCTTCATACTTGTCCTCTAGAGCCGCTATGCGTGACGCGTGGTGATGCGTCTCCCTCCTGTCTCTATCCTGTGCTTCCACCAGTTGGTCAACTGTTTCTTCTAGTTGGTGGGTTCTTTGACCTAGGTCCTGGATGTCTTTCCTGATTGCATCCACCGTTTTAGTCGTGTAAGCTTGAAACAGTTTTTCAATTTGTGCCATCGCACTCTTGGATAGATTTATATCAGCCTGGGCTGCGTTTCGCGTGTCCTCCCCCTCCGATTCCTCAGAGGGGTCAGATCTCACCTCGCCAGGAGTTTCAGGGGGTTTGCAGTAATCCGTAATTCTCTTAAGTGGAAGGGATTTTTTGCTCTTTCCCATCTTGGGCTGCAGTGGACCCGCCACAGAATATGAAGTGCTAAAGTTGCCGCTTAGATGTATGCCGCTTTCAGGGAAATGTTTTTGTTGGAATGGGATTCCGGCTTGTGATTTAACAAGTTGTGGCGTGCTGTGCTGCTATGCCATGTTCTGTCAAGGTCTCCCCCCGTGGATCATATTAAACCTGCATTACTCTCTGTCCACATGTAAACAATGTCCAACAAGCAAGTAAAGTAGTTGAGTTGATCTTAGCAGTCAGAGATCTTGTTGGTTTGCAAGTGAAGCCTGAAAGTTGCAGCCCTGAGAAGTAGTGCCAAACTGCCTTGCCAATTATCACACTTGTCATTTGTGTCAGTCTTTGCTTCCTGGGTATTACTTATACACTGCCACTTGTAGGTTTAGAGCAGTCAGTAGTACTGGCAGAAGTAGTTTAAATGTAAATGTGGCATATGTAGATATCTCTGAGCCTGCAAATCAGCTGTTTACTCACAGTTTTAGGGTCAGGTTGAAGTTGCTCTTTAATCACCACAGAGTCCCAGATGCAGTGGTAAGAAGGCCTTAGCTTCTCCTCTTGGCCAGCAGCCTAAGATGGCCGCCTCCCGTTTTCGCTGGCTTTTTTTTTTGTGTGGGCTTGCCGCCCTGTGGGCTCCAATTCTGGGTACAGACCCCCCAGCACCCCTCCGGCCGGAACCAGCCGTCACCGGACCCTGTTAGGGGGGCACTACCAGGCTTTTTGGGTATCTGCAGCTCCCTGGCTGCAAACCGCAGCTCTCTCCGTGTGGAGAATCAAAATGGCCGCCACCCGGTCTCCCTGGGTCAATGCCCGGCCACCAGCTAGCAAGGGCCCCCTGGTCAGACCTCACCACACTTCTCAGGAGCTCCGATGCTCCGATCCTCTCCCCAGCAGTCTCCTCAAGTGCCTCACAGCATGGGGGGGCGGCTCACTGCAATGGGGACGCTTCTCCCCGTCTGTCTCCGCCGTGGAGCCGCTGTGCCTCACTGTATGGACCCGAAATTAGGTTCCAGGGGATCCGGGTCGCCCCCTCTGCCTCCCCAGTCACTTTGGAGCAAATTATGGGACTTTCAGGGTGTTTATAAGCCCAATTGCAACTTTTAGTGCTGGAGCTCCAGACAAACGCGTCCAGCTCCTTGCAGGTACAAGCTCCAATTAATTGGTTTTTTTTAAAGTCATGTATTATGTATAATTTTAAACATGGCAAACGTAAAGAGCTAATCATCTATTCATAAATAAGGGCAACATGCAATCTAAAATTTTATATACCTGTAATCTTAAAATAATTGCAGTTGCCCTGTCCCCCGTGTCCACCCCAGTCTGCAGTGTTCCTGCACTCCCAGCAGGAGGCAGCGTGCTCACACACAGTATTGCAAAGTTCCCACTGGGATGTGTTGTTGTTCAGTGTGTTGCTAGGCAAGATGCAGTTTGTAATAGTTCAAAGTATTTATCCACAATAAAGCTCTCAGTATAGAAAGTGTTTTTTTTACCCGGACAGTAGGTGTAGGTTATTTGCGGAGTTACAGTTTATATTTTTTTGTGGTTTTGTCATTTAAAGGCATATCTAAGTGAGCTGGATCATGAAAGCCTCTGATAGAGGAAAATTATTAATGTATGCAAACATTTTTTTGCATGAACCCCCCCCCCCCAAAAAAAAATAAAACATGTAAACACTTCCATTGAAGTCAGAGCAAAATTCTTGTAATTTCTGACAATTGCAAATTAGGGTTAACACCCTCCAAACCCAGGCTAAATTAGCATCAAATTTAAAATTATTTGTTTTGGCCAATCAGGTTAGATCAAACATTTGATTTAAACTTTGTGGTTCCTGTTTGTTCTGTAAAGCAGTCTGGGATATGTAGTGTATCACTGATATTTGCTATGTATTGCTGCTGACATAGAAACAGGAAGTTGCAAGGAGATTGGCTGAGCAAGCAACAGCAGGTAAATAGTGGACTAATATTGCTCCCCTGATGCTGCATGCTGTTTGGGGGGGGGGGGGGGGGGGATCAGATGCCTATGTAGACACCCCCTGTCAACATAATCATTAGAAGGGTTTTTAGATATTAATAAAAATAAAATGTTTTATGAGATGTGCTGCATACACAAAAGTAGCTTTTTTGTCTAAGGATTGCAGAAATGTATTAATCAATGAAACTTGGATATGCCTTTAAAAACCTTTGGTTCATTTTCACCAAGTTAACATACTATGCCTTTAATCCATCTAAATTTAAGCTTCAGATTATGTTTCCATTAATCCATTTTGATCATACTTTCTCTTAAATATGCTTTTAAAGCTAACCAAACCAAAGTTGGATCAGAATTGGATGTAGCATTTGTTAGTGAAAAAGTTTGTTTCCTTCTCCAAATGACCAAACAGTGCTTTCTCTATCAAAACTTTAGCATTCATTAACCAATATCTGCCTTTCCATGTAAACCTTACAGAGGATACCTTAACATGCACTAAAGCATGATCTGGCCAGGTGCAGTGTTCTGTATTGCTACTGTATGTTAACCAACATGTTACTAAATAATATATAATCAATCCCCCCAAAAAGTGTGGTTATGAAAAAAAGGTATATGTCCTGGCAGTTGGGTGCATTTCTCTCCTAATGTCTAACAAATGTAATCTTTATAAAGATGCATGCAATTTACCAGAAGGAGATTGTGGATTTTGTGAATTACAATCTCCTCCAATAATGACTTTCCATTTACTGTATATACTCGAGTATAAGCCGAGCTGAGTATAAGCCGAGGCACCCATTTTACCACAAAATACTGGGTAAAATGAGTGACTCGAGTATAAGCCGAGAGTGGGAAATGTGCTGCACCCTTTGTCCCTCTTGTGCCCTCTGTGTCCCCCTCTCTCTCAGTGTCTCTTCTCCCCTCTCCCTTCCCTGTGTCTCTTCCCCCCTCCCTTATCACCCTCCTCAACCTCCCTCCTCCTCCTCATCCTCCCTCCTCAACCCCCCCTCCTCAACCCCCCATCCTCATCCTCTCTCCTCAACCCCCATCCTCAACCCCACTCCTCATCCTCAACCCCCCCATCCTCAACCCCTTCCTCAACCTCCCGATCCTCAACCCCCTCCTCAAGCCCCCATCCTCCCTCCTCAACCCCCCCATCCTCATCCTCAAACCCCTCCTCATCCTCAACCCCCTCCTCAAGCTCAACCCCCCCTCAACCCCAACCCCCCTCATGCCCGCCGGCGCCGGGTCAAGGAGCGGAGGACGGAGCACAAGCAGGTAAGTGAAGGGAGAGGGGGGAGGTATTTAGGCTGGTTTAGGTGGAGGAGGGGGGTTGAGGGGGGTTTACGTTGGGGAGGGAAAGAGACACGGGGGATAGAGAGACACACAGGGGGGATAGAGAGACACACGGGGGGGATAGAGAGTCACACAGGGGGTAGAGAGACACACGGGGGTGTTAGAGAGACACGGGGGGAGAGTGACTCGAGTATAAGCTGAGGGGGCCCTTTTTTGCCTTAAAAAGGGCTGAAAAACTCGGCTTATACTCGAGTATATACAGTACTCCTTATTTCCAGGATATTCAAGAAATTCAATATAAATTTAAGAGATTATGGCCCACATTGAATTCCAAGCCAGTAACCCCAACGTGAAGCCTGTAAAGGCTGTGTGCTTGAAATTTGGCCGTGTTACGGTGCTATTAAATTAGAAGGTCTGCAAGCTACGAGCTGGAGACACAAAACTGTCAACCATCTGTCGGGCTAGAACGTAATCAATTAAGCAAGCCCGTAGTTACGTATTCAGATGGAGCCAATGGAAACAGAGACCGTCAGCATTGTGTCACAAGAAAATAGCTCATGCCGAGGCTCACGAGTGGCAAAGCCCTTTCTGCCCGTAATGGGTGCCGAACGTTGCGTAAATGCGTAGCGCATGCCGAGGCTAGCAATGAGCGCCAAAGCCGCTCATTGTGTGCCTTGCAATGGGCGCCTGTCACGGACCCCTTTTCAGGGCCTGGATCCTGGTCCATTGAGCCACCATAGAGGAGAGACTACCCAATTGGAGAAAGGATAGGGTAATTACATTGCCACATGGGCAATATGGGCAGGTGGGTGGTGGGGTGAATAGCACTAAGACATAGGGCCGTAGTGTACCACCATGCTTCATGTAGTCTTATGGCATATGCCCCTGCCTTATACTGTATGTAATTCCCAATGTAATATTACTGAATTCTGTGTTATGTTTAAACTGTGACGGAGTGATCATGATGGGGTTAAAACAGGGTGTGCTAAGACTCCAGTGATCAGACTCCTATATTGTACTGTTATCTGTTCTGGCACATTGTTAGCAAATTAAGTTAATCACATCTGTCATGTACTCTATCTAAGGTGTGGACCACTCAGACACAGAGACAGCAGGATGTGTATTAGAATGTATTAGAAGGTAGCCCTATTGCTCTCAGGTACCAGCTATCAAGCTACTGCTAGACCCCATATGGGGTCATCTCCTGTAATTGTCTGCCACAGCCTCTCATTGTTACATTGTGTACACCCCCTCTGTATCTAACTGCTATAAATATTGCTGACTTTTCAAAAATAAAACCGTTCACTTCTGGAGACATATAGAAATTGTGTGCCTCTTATTTTGCTCCTGGTGGCTGTGATACTGAACATATCTCCACCCTGCAAATAACCTGTCCTGATCACTATCACAGGAAGGTTACTGAGATTCCTGGAAGTGCTGATTCCTTGGACTTATACAGAAGCCAGATATCAGGGTGCTGATGCCCGAGATTTCCAGAGGTTAACTACCCACGGTCCTTGGAAGCCACATGGAAGCCTGAAGGGCAAAGGTGATCAGCGAGAAAAGGAGTCTGATCATAAGTATGCTGGAGCGGTGAAGTCAACGGATTGCTACAGACAAGGATAGATGGACAGCTATTCTAAACCAGCGGATGGTGTCCCTTGGGCTCCAGCCAGGTGATAAGCTAGCAGAATGGCTTGGGGACCTAGTGGTGGTTGGAGCTCGACTTGGAACATGAGTATGTGGACCTAATGCTTCCAACTTTTGCATCACAAGGGCCCTCCTTCTACAGGCTTGGACTGGTGGAAGGGCTCCCGGATGTGCTGCAGGGAGATCCAAAGTGTGGCCTTGGAACCGGAGAGCGCTGGATAGTCGTATTGGCACAGTGACAAAAGGATGTGGGAATAAACTCAGGGACAGAGGAAGAAAAGTTGCTCAAACTGTTGATCCATAAAGAAATTAAGTTGGAAAAAGAGTATGAGGAACTGCTTGAGGAGGTGGGTCCAGGTGTTCCCCAGCTGAGCTAGCAGATAATACACTGCAAGAGGACATGGACTGTTGGCTACACAACTATAAGGTGGATGAAGGAAACCAGATGGTACCTGGATATCTCCCTGCTAAAGACCAGGTGAGATCAGAGGGACTGCTGGGAACTCACCAGTATATGGAGGCCGGGAGAACAGTCCAGACCCTGGTAGATGCAAGACCGGGGAGCAGTGTAAAGCAGCACCAGCCACTGAGAAATGGCCAAAAACCAGAAAAGTTTCAGCCGCTAACCAAGGGTGATGAGCTGGAGACTGAACAGTTGGAGGGTGCAAGCCCTGAGAGTCTGCCCAACTACCAATGGACTGTTACCTGTCCTGAACCACAGACCGCTGATTTCCAGGTGCCAAGGCTGTATCTAACTTCTACGAATATTGCTGACTTTTCAAAAAAGAGACACAGGGGAGGGTGGAAAGAGACACAGGGTGGGAGGGAGGAGGTGGGGGTGAAAGAGACAGGGGATGGAGGGGGAAGAGACACAGGGGAGGGAGGAGGGGGGACGAGACACAGGGGAGGGAGGGGGGAAAGAGACACAGGGGAGGGAGGGGGTTAAAGAGACACAAGGGAGGGAGAGGGAGGAAAGATACACAGGGGCTGGAGGAGGGCAAAGAGACACAGGGCCGGGATGAGAGGTAGGAGACAGAGGGGTGAGAGGAGGGGGAAGAAACACGGGGGAGGGAGGAGGTTAAAGAGACACAGGGGAGGGAGAGGTGGAAGAAGAGACATAGGGGGAGAGGGGGGATAGAGACACAGGGAGGAAAGGGGGGAGAGAGACATAAGGGGTAGAGGGAGGGAAAAGACACAGGGGTGAGAGGGGGAAGAGACACAGAGGGAAAGGGGGCAGAGACACAGGGAAGGGAGGGGGAAGAGACACGGGGGAGGGAGGAGGGGAAAGAGATTTGGGAGGGTGAGGTGGAGGAAGAGACACATGGGGAGTGGGGAGAAAGAGACACAGGGAGGAGAGGAGGGAGAGAGACACAGGGAGGAGAGGAGGGAGAGAGACACAGGGGGTAGAGGGAGGGGAAGACACGGGGGGGAGGGGAAAGAGATACAGGGTCGGGAAAGAGGAGGTGGGGGAAGATACACAGAGGAGGGGGGAAATAGACAGAGGGGAGGGAGGGGTAAAAGAGACACAGGGAAGGGAGAGGGGAAAATGACACAGGGGAGGGAGGAGGGGAAAGAGGCACAGGGGAGAAAGGGAGGGAGGAGGGGAAAGAGGCACAGGGGAGGGAGGAAGGAAAAGCGCCACAGGGGAGGGATGAGGAGAAAGAGACACAGGGGAGGGAGCTGTGGGAGAAGAGACACAAGGGAGGCAGAAGGGTGAAAGAGACAAGGGTGGGAGGAGGGGAAAGAGACAAAGGGGAGGGAGGAGGGAAAAGAGACAAAGGGGAGGGAGGAGGGAAAAGAGACAAAGGGGAGGGAGGAGGGAAAAGAGACACAGGGGAGGGAGGAGGGGAACGACACAGGGGAGGGAGGAGGGACAGAGACACAGGGGAGGGTGGGAAAGAGACGCAGGGGAGGGAGAGGATGGGAAAATAGACACAGGGAGGGAGAGGGGGAAGAGACACAGGGGGACGGGGGGGACACACAGGGAAGGGAGGGGGAAGAGACACAGGGAAGGGAGAGATGAGACACAGGGAAGGGGGGTAAGAGACACAGGGAAGGGGGGGTAAGAGACACAGGGAAGGGAGAGGAGGGGGAAGAGACACAGGGAAGGGAGAGGAGGGGGGAGAGACACAGGGGAGGTGGAAGAGACACAGGGAAGGGAGAGGAGACACAGGGAAGGAAGAGGAGGGGAAAAGAGATACATTGAAAGGAGAGGAGGGGAAAAGAGATACATTGAAAGGAGAGGAGGGGAAAAGAGACACAGGGCAGGGAGGAAGGAGAGGATGGGAAAGAGACACGGGGAGGTTGATGTGGTGATTTCATACATATGTGTTTGCAATGTTGGATATATGATATATATTTGTGTGTGTATATGCAGCGGCTATGTACAGTATAGAGAAGGGGAGAGACACCGGGGAGGGAGGGGTGGGAAGGAAACCAGGGAGGGAGGGGGGGAGACTTTGGGAGGGAGTGGGGGAAAATACATTGCGGAGGCAGGAGGGGAAGAGACACGGGGGAGGGAGGAGGGGAAGAGGCACGGAGGAAGGGAAGAGAAGAGACACGGGGGAGGGCTTTGGGAAAGACACATGGGAGGGAGGGGAAAAAGACACAGGGGAGGGGGGACACAGGGGAGGGAGGGGGAAGAGACACGGGAAGGAGGGAGGGGGGAAGAGACACAGGGGAGGGGGAAGAGACACAAAGGAGGGAGGGGAGGTAAAGACACCAGGGAGGGAAAATACATGGGGGGGGGAGACATGGGGGGGGGAGACACAGGGGAGGGAGGAGGGGAGACACAGGGGAGGGAGGAGGGGAAGAGACACAGGGGAGGGAGGAGGGGAAGAGACACGGGGGAGGAAGGGGGAAGAGACACAGGGGAGAGAGGGAGGGGGAAGAGACACAGAGGAGAGAGGGAGGGGGAAGAGACACAGGGGAGAGAGGGAGGGGGAAGAGACACAGGGGAGAGAGGGAGGGGGTAAAGACACTGGGGAGAGTAAGGGAAAAAGACACCAGAGAGGGAGGAGGGGAAAGAGACACAGAGGAGGGAGGAGGGGAAAGAGGCATGGGGGAGGGAGGAGGGGAAGAGACACAGGGGAGGGAAGAGGGGAAGAGACACGGGGGGGGAGGGAGGGGGAAAAGACCTGGGTAAGGGGCGGGGAGGAAGGAGAAGAGACACAGGGGAGAGAGGGAGGGGGAAGAGACACAGGGGAGAGAGGGAGGGGGGAAGAGACACAGGGGGAAGAGACACAGGGGGAAGAGACACAAGGGAGAGAGGAAGGTGGAAGAGACACAGGGGGAAGAGGGAGGGGTGTAAAGACACCGGGGAGGGAGTGGGGGTAAAGACACTGGGGAGAGTAAGGGAAAAAAGACACCGGAGAGAGAGTGGGGAAAAGACACCGGAGAGGGAGGAGGGGAAAGAGACACGGGGGAGGGAGGAGGTGAAGAGACACGGGGGAGGGAGGAGGGGGAAGAGACACTGGGAGGGAGGAGTGGAAAGAGACACGGAAGAGGGAGGAGGGGGAAGAGACACTGGGAGGGAGGGGGAAAAGACTCAGGGGAGGGAGGGGGAAAAGACACAGGGGAGGGAGGGAGGGGAAGGGGAAGAGACACAGGGGAGAGAGGGAGGGGGAAGAGAGACAGGGGGAAGAGACACAAGGGAGAGAGGAAGGTGGAAGAAACACAGGGGAGAGAGGGAGAGGGAAGAGACACCGCGGAGAGAGGGAGGGGGAAGAGACACAGGGGAGGGAGGGATGGGGGGAGAGACACAGGGGAGGGAGGGGGAAGAGACACCAGGGAGAGAGGGAGGGGGAAGGAAGAGACACAGGGAAGGGAGGGGGGAAGAGACAAAGGGAAGGGAGGGGGGAAGAGACACAGGGAAGGAAGGGGGAAAGACACAGGGAAGGGGGAAGATACAGGAAAGCGGGGGAAGACACAGGGACTGGGGGAAGACACAGGGAAGGGGGGGAAGTCACAGGGAAAGGTGGGGGAGACACAGGGAAGGAGGGAAGACACATGAAAAGGGGGAAGACAGGGGAGGGGGGAGAAACACAGGGAAGGGGAGGAGACACAGGGAAGGGGGAGAGACACAGGGAAGGGAGGGAAAGAGACACAGGGAAGGGAGGGAAAGAGACACAGGGAAGGGGCAGATGAGACACAGGGAAGGGAGAGGAGGGGGGAGAGACACAGGGAAGGGTGAGGAGGGGAAAAGAGACACAGGGAAGGGAGAGGAGGGGAAAAGAGACACAGGGAAGGGAGAGTTGGGGAAAAGAGACACAGGGCAGGGCAGAAGGAGAGGATGGGAAAGAGTGTGTGTATATGCAGCGGCTATGTACAGTATAGAGACATTCAAACTACCTACACACAAGGTATAAAAATAGAAATATACACAGTATCCCTACACAGTATGCACACAGGGATATATATAGGCACAGATCAAGTTCCCCAACAGCATAGATCCAGGCACTTCCTCCTTGATGAAAATGGAAATAGATATTGGCAGTTTAATGATAAATATACACACAGATCCCAACACTATGAACATATACACAAAGTACCCCAACACTAGTACAGTATATACAGACAATCTAGTTGCACACACTAATAGAGTGTTATAGTCATATGCTGTAACACAAAAGCCAATACATACAGAAATACATTGCACCACATAGGTTGTGAGTAATAAAAAAGATATTAATATACCAGTATTATACTTACCATTTCCTCTGCATTTAGTGAATGCTCTCAGCAGCAGCTTGTGGCTTCATTTATAACTACAGTGTCTGGCATAGGGGATTTTCGAATGCCTAAACTCTTGAAATTGGACTTAAATTGAGGTGTAACCTCACTTCCAGGCATCCTGAGTGTCCCCACCCCCCCTTGCTGTGTGTGATGTTTTTATTTTATTTTTGTTTGTATTGTCTTTGTTTTTCATGTTTTTCTGTGTGCGCAGTTCGGCCATTAAGTTCGTATTTTTCTTGCGGCTCGTATTTTTTTTGCGGCTCGCAGTTTTTTTTTCTAAGACGCGGTTTCCTTTTGTAAGTGTTACTGGCCGTATATTTTTTTTTATGCAATTTTTTTTGGCAAGCCTGCGCTGCTGAGAACTATAAATGTGATTATTATTAAATCACAGCACAACCGCTCATGAATGTGCTTTGTCAGATACACCCTCCAACATACCTACATAGGCACACCATACTACCATCCTACCAGCGGTTTTAACATGATACTAGGCTCTGCTGCAAAATGTGTGTGTGTGTGTGTATATATATATATATATATATATATATATATATATATATATATATATATAGTAAATAAATAGTACATTTGTGCACATGATTATCTGTAATAATATATACTGAGAGACATATAGGCTGACACACAGAGACATACAGGCTTCCAGAGCCAGATTCACACAAAAGCTCAGACACAGATAGAGTCTCACTGCCAAACACATTGCCTCACTTACATACTCTTACAGTGCCACTGTGATAACACTTACTATCTTTGTCTGGAACAGGAAGGTGATCGAAAGTCCAAAGATCCATGTCAGATGAAATGTGAAAAACCCATGTGATTCTCACAAGAGGGCACACTCCATGTGCTGCATTGAGCATGTCAGAAGCCAGTGAGAGGGAGACAGATACATTGTTGTACCTGCCTCTGATTGGTCGCAACTATTTATAAGTTAATACTAATTTAGCTTGGATCTGGGTCATTTCCCTCTTCACCATTGCAAAATCTGACAGCTGCAGTTCCGACTCCAGCCGACAGATGGCGCTGCAGATTTTAGCATGTAAGGTGCGCCGACAGAAGAAGCCTTGAGCTATGAGAGGTGCGCCCGAGGCCCAGGGGGACCGAGTGCCTGCGCTAAACATTGCGATGGCCTTGCTGTCGATTCAGTGGCGTCGAGTTGCGCCCTGTCGGAGGGGAAAATTGTTTTTTGCCTTTCCTGGAACTTGATGGTGCCCGAAAACTCACAGCGCCCTCTGGCGGATGACACCTGTAACTGCAGCTGTCAGTGCTGCAGAAGAAATGTGCAGGCAAAGAGGGATAGATCCTGGATTTGTAGGGCAGTGCTTCTTAAAAATCAACTGCCTGAAAACTGTACACATTTTGCAAATGTTAGGGTAAGAGTTTTTATGCAAAACATTTTTTTCTTACACAACTGATTCTCCTCTACCAGATACATTCATAATCCATGAAACATATACCTTTAAGGATTTGGTAGTCGGAGACATTTTTTTTTCTTTTATACTTCTGTAATGTTTCTGGAGCTCAGAGGGGCAGTGGCTAACAGATGTGCCTAGTGTACTGTGGTCCATAAGGTCACAGGGAGTCAGACATGACTGAATAACTAAACAAGAACAGCGTTTCCATTGTTAAACCGCCCCCCTCAAAATATTCTTGATTTTAGGGCTTTCTTTTGCTTTCAAACAGCATATTCCTGTATTTCTACCTTTTCACCATTAGGTGTCAGTTGTGCCATACACAGAGCTCTTTCTGTGAAACTGCACATATCTAGAGACGCTTCTGCTGCCATATTAATTTGTATTTTTCACAGAACTCTGTTACGTCTGTGAATATAATAAACATCCTGTTATGTTTCTGAATTAATACTGTGGGGTTCTTCTTTGTATACGTTCTTATGCTGGTTGTTTTAACATGAATATTTTATTCGGTTTTCTTCTTGCCCTTTCCCCTCTTCTTTATGTTAAGTATTTTTCTTTTACTTTTATGTATATTAATGAATAGTATGACTTATGGTTCTTTTAATCTCTCCCCCTTTCCTCTCTCCTCACTCCTGTCTCTTACTTTCCCATCCTTTATAGTATGGACGCACACGCTTTGCACCTCTCGGATCTCCTCTACAGCACTGCTTCAGTAATTTGGATCAGGATTCTGAAAAGGGCAGCTATCCACTTTGCAGCTTTTATTACTCCACTACTAGCTCCGCTTCCACTTGCAAAGGTACTCCTTCTATCAGCAGGCAGTAGTCTTCAGATGACAGGCCTCTGTTAAATGAAAAAAAAAAGTATAGCTCATAGATGTTTCATAGTACCCCCAAATTCAGCTGTTACTACACCCAGTGTGACATGATAAATGTACCACTAGCCCCTCTTTTAATAGAAGGGGGCTAGAATTCACACACATGTAAACTTCTAGAACACATTTGATACCTGTGTTTGGATGAATTGCATGGGCACATCTACCATTTTGGCCTCTGTTGTGTGCGTTCATGATCCACCTTAACAAAGGAGTAGATAGAGAAGAGTGGCTCACCAGTGATTTTCCATTCCACTGTGCCATCTCAGACCACATTTTCAAAACTGCAACACAGTGTTGAGCTTTCCCTTCATGATAAGCTCATATTTTTTTGCTTACTGCCCAGTGAGGTGGATCAACATCTTAGCTATGACACCCAACAGTAACTTTTCATCTCATTCCTTTTATTTTAAATCGGCCTGTATTTCCAGTCAGTTAAAGACTTGCAAACCTTTCATTTTATTTGGATTTTCCAGCTTCAAATACTCCCACATTTTGTCAGCATTACTTCCATTAATAGCTTTGTACAGTCTTTATCAACCAACTTCTTTTCTTGCTTCTTGATTAAGGCACTAGTGTATTTAATGTCTTGTTTACAAACCTTCCCATTCTTCCCAAACACATATTTAGTAATAAGGAAATGGAAATGAAAATCTCTATTCTCAACAAGGATGTGAAATGTCTTTTGTAATGTTATTGTGCATGTTCATGAACCACCACCTTCACCGAGCCCTTGAGAGATAGGCAATAGATTTTTCACTTTTAATGTGCAAATCCTACTCAAGAAAGTATTGCTTTTAGAAACAGCAGAACACAGTCTATACCAACCAACATTTTTTCTTGGTTCTGAAAGAATGTAAGAAATCATAAATTCTTCAGACTTTTAGACAAATACCTTTGTAATATGACTACATAAAAATGCTTCCCCTACCCTAACAACCTCATAACACTCAAGGTCATATAGTGATAGCCTCGTCCATAAACAGGAAAATGAATTATCAACCCATCCAAACAGAGACCATATGAGTTCTGAAGTCTTGTGTCCAGTTTGGAGATATCCTGTTTTGTTACACTGATAACCCTGCTATGTGCACATGAGAGAAGAAGATTCTGGAGTTCAGATGTCCCAGCTTAATTTAATACAATCGGGGGGGGATCTTCCAAAAGAAGACAGATTTTTTCAGTTGGGATCTGCCCTTCAAAAATTACAGCAATAAAATTTGAACCCTGGCAATGCTGTTTGCCACCAAATGAAGATATGGCCCCTCTGAGCACCTTCAGCGCTCATTGCAAGCATTGCGGAACGCCTTTGGTGCTCATTGCAAGCCTCTTCCCCAATCTACTTTACAGGCCGCGCGATGAGCGCCTTTGGCGCTCATTGGGACCATCTCCCCCTGTGTACTTTATAGGCCTGTGTAGTTTATGGGCTTACTGCCTCGGTGTAAGTCAGCGGTTTTCAACCTGGGGGTCGAATGATGATTTGCCAGGTGTCACCTACAGTAGCATAGCAAGGGGGGGCAGAGCATCCCGGGAGTCATATTGGTGGGGGGGGGGACAGGAGGAAGAAACAATGCTGCGCGGAGGAACACCTACGCCATCTTTTTTCCATACTTGTGCTTGTAAGGAGTTTGATCAGGGAAGCAGGGGGTTAACAACCTGCTAGGGGGGCGGGATCAGATCAGTGCAGTGCCGGAACAAGCCTCCGAGCACATGGAGGAGCCAGGGAGAGAGCTGATCTGATCTGCTCACAGGCAGCCCATCCTACACGGAGCACACCTCAACCAAGGGTGAAAAAGACAAAATATGCCTCAAATTAACTTGCAACCTCCCTCACAGGCTCCCTGGCTCTCCCCGTGCTGTGTGTGAGTCTGGAAGTTAATTTGAGGCACATTTGTGTCTTTTGCAGGTCCAGTTTCCAGTTCGGTGGTTCGGCCATTAAAGTCGTATTTTTGCGAACCCCCCAGTCTATGTGCTTCGGGTCCTAAGTCATACAGCCCATAATTTTGCGTCCGTCGCAAAGTCCAGGGGCCTCGAGATGAGGCCTCATTGCATCGAAGTCCTGTGTGTCTCGGGATGAGCGCCAGCGTGTCCACCCCTGCAATGAGCGCCTTTGGCGCTCATTGCCGCCTAAGTCCTGCATGCCTCAACTGCTTGCCTCGCTTTGCGAGGCTCACAGTGCAATGAGCACCTTCGGCGGTCATTGCAGCCTAAGTCCCGTGTGCCTCAACTGCTCACCAAAGCGTAACGACAACTTGCAGTACAACAACTATACATGTGATATTCTGTTATCACTTGTAATGTGACATTTCATTTACCTTCAATAAATGTATTGTTGTGTTAAAAAATTTACATATTATATGACCACTGAATTTGCTCTATAAAAGGGGTTTGACAGACAAAGTCGCCAAAAATAGAGACATTTAAAGGGGCAAGGCTAGGGAATGCTAATGGCCTATGGGATCTATGGGAGAAGTTGAGACAGACTAAGGGTTGGGTTTGTATAAGACCGGCCATTTTTGTGTGGAGCAAAAATGCTACTAGCCGGTGGATCCACAAGTCTGTGCTGTCCCACTTTTGCATGCCAGGGTGGGTATTAAGGAGTGCTAACATTCTGTTCATAAGGCTGATCACTCAGTGTGTCTGTAAACATGTAACCGATTGTTGCTATGTAACATTCTGCTAATGTTATAGGGCCTCATTCTATTATCGGCCGAAAAACGGCCGCAAGGCTGCGATTCCTTGCGGGGGTTCCGTTACCTCGCAATTCTATTAAACGGCCCCGCAAGGATCTCCTCTTATGGCCGGCAGTATATCTTGCAACCGGCCGTAAGCTCAGAAATCTTTAAAGTCAAAAATAAATTCAAGACAGCACTGTAAAGCTCTGTAAATGCTAGGGATCATATTGGGGGACATGAGGATTAATAGTAACCCACTCTCAAGCTTGCACATCAGCCCAAATCCGAGTTTACATTAACTGTTTATTTTCCGGCCGCATCGTGGCCGGGTCTGAGGTGCTCCAAGCACTCTGGACTTTTTACATGGATATTTGACATATATAAAAATTTTTTTTTTTACGGATTTGAGTATAGGGGAATGTTGTGCTATTTTTGCTAACACCTACAATCACTTTATAGTCTCCTCGGAGTTCAGGATTCCTTTATTTCTGCTTTGTAATGTGCTTAGTTGGTGCTAGCGGGACCTTTTTCCTGCAAGTAAGCATGCGGCTCGGTTTTAGCCTTGCAGAGAGGGTTCCCGGAGCAATAGAATAGCAACCGGGCTTTTCTTGCGGCCGAAACTCTTGCGGCCGTTTTAGATCAAAGGCTTTCCTCCGGCATGTGCGGCCGCAAGGGATAGCAAGGCGCCGGCCGCAAGCCTGCCGGAATCCCCGGCCGGAGGGGAATAGAATAGCTTGCCGAATAGCTTGCAGCCGGTCCTTGTTGCCCTGCATCTCCTACGGCCGTTAATAGAATGAGGCCCATAGTGTCTTCTCAGCATACTAGGCTTATGTCCTTGTAGGAATCAGGGGAGTCCCACAGCTATGATCATTCTGCAAAGCTACATATACGCAAATAAAATATTGCTTTTTTTGTTAACTTTAACAACTGTGTTCGATTTAATTTTGTTTTTCTCAGATATATAATTTTGAACGCCATGACCAAGACTTTTTATTCTAGCAATAATATATTTGGCATAGGTTGCAGGATTTGGTCAGGTTGTTGTGATGTATTAGGTCCATTCCCTAGTTGGGTTACTAGTTCCGGATCCTTGGAACCCATAGACAGTGAGTATCAGAAATATGCAGCTGGCTGACCCTGGCTTTGTGGACCTCGGTTTTGGTGCAACCAACTTAATTTACCAGATACTCCAAGTCAAAGAGGTGGGTGGGAGCAGAAGTGAGTGGGTAATGCTCCAGAGCAAAGTAGGAACAAGGAATACAAATGCAGAAAATGGCTACAGAGCTGCTGGTTGTAAATAAAAAGTGCCATTTAGAGCACTAATAACTACTAAACTGTGTGGGGTGATTTAGTAGAGTGGTTAAGGAAGGACAAGTAGATAGGTGTGACTGATGGAAAATGTGGGGGTGGCTGCTCGACCAATTGTGACACAGTGAGATATAGAGGTTAGAGATAGGCTAGTACAAGGGGAACATGGGTTTGTAGTTTACTGGGAGGGTAATTATATAGTGACAGGACAGAAAGCTGAGCAACAGATGACAAAAGTGACTCCGCCTTGGATTGCAGAGGATCTGGAAAGGATTCTTATCATGGGTCCTAAGGTTATTATATCTATTAGGGGATGGAATTATGTTGACCAATGGGAGGCAATGTGATTGGGTAGTGTAGCAAAGCATACCCAGGTAATTTTTTCTTTGAGCAACAGAATCCCTGATGCAATAATGTGTAGATACACCAGATAATCTCATTAATACCAGCCCCTGACAATCATTGGGTAAGGGGGATAACCAGATGAAGGTAGATAGACTATGTGACCAGAGTAACCTTAGACCCACTACCTAATGAAGGTAAATGTGAGGTAATGGTGGACTAAAGGGACCAGGCATGTTTGTGTTTACTCCTGTAATGAAAAGTAAACTGGTACAGTCAACCCATAATTACCTCAAAGCCCTTTACTATGTTCAGTGCTCTAAAGGTCACAAAGAGTACAGTGTATGATACTGCTATTCTACTGGAAGAGTGTGGGAGATTCAAGTGAAAGTGAAAAAATAACAAAGAATAAGCAGGTAGATCAGCAAATTAAAGGGGGAGATAGACAATAAGCCTACATTCGATCTGTTACAGTGCTGGAAGCAACTGAGGTCAAAATTATTACAGAAGCCAGCCCAGTCCAAGAAGGTGATGCTTAGGGAAGTTAAAGTATTATGTACATTAAAGCTATGATGGCAGTAAATAGAAGCAGACAACCTACTTATGTTATTACAGCGCTATCTGATAATGGTACAGAGGTTACTCTCTTACAGTACATGGTACAGTCATTCGCACACATGGTCCTATATTGGCAATAGAAGGGTTGGGTTGGAAGACTACTTTGGCATATAGGACCTTGCTCACACTACAGAGGCAATCAGAGCTTGATTACAACATATTAGGTATATATATATATATATATATATATATATATATATATATATATAATCTTGAAGGAACCACCCACTAGCACTGGAGATAGCTTTGATATATCTGAAACTCAGATTTTTTTTTATGTTTTTTGTATTTTCCATGAGTATGGGATTTCTAACATGTATAGTCAAATAAATGATTGCTTATTTTATTACATTTAACATCTGTGGTGACTTTATTTTGTTTTGTCAAATATATAACATTGAAAGCCAAGACCAAGCATTTTGTTTGTACAATAACGCAAAGTATCTAGTTTTTTAGCGTTTTTTTTGTTTTGTTAGGTTTGCCAGGTGGTCCTAAAAATTAATGTCAGAACTATATAATGCTTATTGCTATGACAAGTCAGGTGGCTGAATATATCACTTGGTTTACGATCAAGTTTTTTTACACCACTCAGTCTAACTTCTTGCAAATATGTTTTTATTTTACTCCCAGCATAATGGAACTAGTAGGTGGGGGTGAAGGAACTAGAAAGAGGTAATGGGGTAGAAAGTGTAGAGCGGGTAAGAGATTAATTAAATATTCTTGGGGGTTGAAAAGGAGGAATCAACTTGACCTGGAATTGTCGTAAGGTCACTGGCTCCATCACTAAACACTGCCCAATTTATTACCACCACTGCCACCAATAAAGGACTATGAACCATTACTTGGGGAAAGAAGTAACTTTTTTTACCTTTTTGTCAACATGACAAATCAACCATAGGTCACAATACCAAGTTACAGGCACCAGCGCCTTTGCTGCCCCCACCGTTAGGACTGACTGGAGAGAGGCACCACTTCGCCTACTAACCATAAAACAGACCAGCCCCCAAAGTGGAAGCACTTAAGCCATAGGCACAACCAAGTCCACCAGACATCATCCCTCTTCTTAAAAAAGGAGATTATTGTCAGAATAATCTTTTTATTTTTTATATTGGAATTTCACATTTTTACTATACTAAAAGCTGCCCACCAATGGCAGCACTTAACAAATTCTGACCAAACAATTCAGATCTGTGGGAATCTAGAAATTATCTTAATTTTATCAACTTGCATCCATTTAATGAACATTTTCATTGGTAAAAATCCAAAATCATTACCGCCAGCATGCAATACTAAGACTTTATAGAGGGACCAACATGATCAAATTAACCATTTTAACTTAGTATTCTAGGTGGGCTCAGCCCCAGTTATGGTCTTTCTTCTGCAAACCTCTTGGGGCAAGAGATGTAATAGGGTTCGAAAACTCATACACGCTTATAGGCATCTGTACAGCAAGCAGATGAGGGGCAAAGAAAATGATAACAGATCAGGACAAACATATTAACGGAAACAAGACAGAAACAAGAAAGGTGACTTTACTCCTTTTTAGGCCCTTCACAATTTTTTTATTACAAAAAAGGATTTTGTAAAGATTTAAAAGCTTTGCAGTTTAAACCAGAAAGAAAAAGCAGTCATGTGCTTATCAATAGCATGAATTATGATGTTCCGGAAAAACAACAGGAATCAAAGTATTAGGTTTTGTGATTAGGGGATTCTGATAGCCTGCCCATGTCGCAAGCTGCTACCATTCGCACCATGATCACTGCTAAGTCTTCCAAGTGGAAGGGGCCAGGAAATTCCAAATTAACCTGGATATTTCTAGAAGCAGAAGTCCATGAAGTGAGAGAGCATCAGAATAACACCAGAAGGCCCTTTTATTCTAACTCCCTGAACATTTTGAGCTGCAGAAAAGATAAAGATACAGCAATGCTGTTATCCCCCCCAGGGACATGCTTAGCCCTAAGCCAGAGATTCAAGGCTGCGAATCATGAGTGGCATAAGGAGCCTTGTGGCATGTGTGACTGGATTGTTTTACCCTGTTTTTATTACAATGGTTATGTATTTCTTAGTGCTTATGGTTAAAAAATGATTACACTGTTATTCTGTATATATGTTGGTTTATGCTCTGCAGAATATATTGGCTGCAGGCTATTGCATCAGCCTACACCCAAGACTGTAGTCTAATAGATGATCCTGTTACAGGGTTTCACAGTAAGCAGGAAAAGCCTATTATGTACAGTGTTGCTATCTGGTAGACCTCGTGAAGACAGATAGTACAAAGAGAGGGATGATCTTATCAATGCCTGCTATTGTGTAAGTGTAGCCAGCTAGGCTCCGGGAGATGTGTGATGGGACTGCTCTATCTGTGCTGTGTGGCCAAATATGGGCATGTGTTTATTTACCTGTGTTGATTTCCTGTGTTCCCATCATATATATATATATATATATATATATATATATATATATATATATATATATCCCTGTGGAGAAACTGTAACAAGAGTGATGGCAGAGGTACAAGATTACATATTGGCCAACAGACAACAGGCAATACAGCTACAACTAGCAGATCAGTCATCCAGCAGTATCGGCCACCACCCAAGGAAAAGCGAAGCTCCCATACAATGCATTTAAAACCATCACAGACACGGAAGAGGATATTGATGGGTACCTTGAAGATTTTGAAAGACTGTGCCACTTACATGACATTGGACAAGCAGACTGGGTACCTCTGTTGGCAAGCAAGTTGTCTGGCCATGCAGCAGAGGCGTACCGGGCAGTACCAGATGAGGACAGCAAAGATTGCCACCGGGTGAAGCAGGCCATCTTAACGCGATATGCTATCACCCCAGAGGCATACCAACACCGATTTCGGGAGCTCAACAAACAGGGGAAGGACTCCCATGCTGAGTGGGCTTATCGACTGCAGAGACCTGCCATGGGATGGGTTCAGGCTAACCGAGCCACAACCATGGGAGAACTGCTGCAATTGATTCTGCTAGAGCAGTTCTTTAGTGGACTGACCCCAGATGTACAAGTATGGGTAAGGGACCGTAACCTCCATACCCTCTCCGATGCCGCTCGGCTGGCTGATGAACACTATGATGAACAGCGGCACCACCAACCACCACCTTGCCCATCGTCTAGGCCTGAAGTGCAATCCCCAGCACCCCCGGCCATAAGCAAAACACAATTTATTAGTGGCAAATGAAGTGCCTTCTCCGCTGGCCCCTTTCTGAAAGGACTGTGTGGAAAATGTAATTGGTGTCATTATGTCTAGCCAGGCATCTACATCTTTATCAGAAAAATTACATATCCAGGGTAACGAATAAACTCTGCCTGAATTTATTTCCCTGTCCCAATAACTCCAGCAGACTCGCTCATACCAGAAGACAACCTTGATGTGCATCTGTAGATGCATGTGCTGAAGCTTGTTGGATACTGAAGATGAAGCCACTTGGAATATTCATGGCATGGCTGGCAGCAGAGCTGGACAGCAACAGAACAACCGCAATTTCTCCTGTCTAAGGGTATCTTTCTTGTGCATTATGCCTGCAAGTATAGAACTACTTGCAGCTAATGTGATCATGACCTATGGGCAGCATTTGTTCGTAATCTATGTGGTTTCCTGATATGTATTAACCCCTTGAGTACAGGGCTGTGTGTTACCATTGATGTTGTATAATGAAACAGACATAATAATAAATTATCATATGTTTTAATTAAACATTTGCTTATATTGGACTATTAAGTGTCGAATAATGATGACAATTCATAATTTTGTATTGTATTGATGGTTCAGCACTGCCCTATTTTGCGAGTGATCCATTAAGTCTTATTAGAATAGGGTTTTGGTGTAGAATTCTAATGAATGTCTGTAGTGCGAAGATCAATGGAAACGTCTGCCGTAATTTTCGGCTCTGGCTACAGTTACTTGTAGCAGTTTTCTCGCAATGTTTTTGGGTTCAGTGATTACCATACCTAGGTAGTTCTACTTTGCTCTTAAAGATGATGTCATCTGCGATATAGAGGATTAGAATGGAGGCCTCAATCAGGGAAATGGAGGGATTTTATTTCTCTAAAAAAAGAATTTGCAAGGTGATATGATTACCTTATATAAATACACCCAGGGTCAGTAGAAGTCTTGCCAAGAAGCTTATAGTTGACAAAAGGTCACTCATTGATGTTAGAAGCAAAATATATTTCACATTAAAGAAATAGGGTACAGAATAGTATATCAGATTGTGAGGTTGTCACATCAAGATAACTTAAAAAAAAACTCAGCCAACACCCTTTTCAATTCAAACGGGCATAAAAAGTTAACTAGAATATGTAGCATATTGATCCAGGATGCAATACGATTGTCTGTTTTTGGAATCAGGAAGGAGACAATTTGCAAAGGTTTTTTTTTTTGTTAACCTTCTTTTGGATCAATTCCCAAAATATAAACATCTAAGGAGATCTAAAAATGTTAAAATGATGGATTAAAATAATTTTTCATACTAAATTACTATGTTACAGGCATTTAGCCACTCGGCACAAATGTTTAGTTATTTCCTCACATATAATAGTTGTGGTAAGTTACGAATTTGGTCACGCAATGTTAAATGTTACAGGCTTGTGCATGTGCAATAAGCACCATAGACGCTCATTGCGGGCCTCGCGATGAGCGCCGTAAGTGCTCATCGCGAGGCCCGCACGACTTTGCTGCAATGAGCGCCAAGGGAGCTAATTGCAGGCCTTGCGATGAACGCCACAGTCGCTCATCGCGAGGCACGCACAACTATGCTGCAATGATCACTAAAGGTGATCAGCGCCAAAGGCCATAGGACTTTGGCGCAGATCGGAAGGCCACTAAAAGACGCCAATGAATTAAAAAAGACGCCAATTAATTAAAAGACGCCAATGAATTAAAAAAAATATTACAACCTCACACAGCACAGGGGGAGAGGCAGGGAGCCTGTGAGTGAGGTTACAAGCTAATTTGAGGCTTAGTTGGCGTTTTTCATTGAAAATCGTCTAAGCGAGGAAAAAATTGATAGCCGTAAAGACGTAAATGTTTTAAAAAAGGATCAAAAGCCTGTAACACTTAGCCCATCAATGCAAGCACCTTGGGACTTTGATCATACAAGCAACAGACAGAGAGGAGAAAGACACAGGGGAGGGAGAGGGTGGAAAGAGACACAGGGGGGAGAGAGGGGGAAAAGAGAGACAGGGGAGAGAAATAAGGGGGGAAAAAAGACACAAGGCAGGGAGGGAGAGAACAGACACAGGGGTCAGATAGTGGGGAGAGGTTTGCAATGAGCGCCGAAGGTGCTCATTGCGTACTTCACGATGAGCACAAAAGGTGCTCATCGCTGGGCTCACGGGTTGGACGACGACTGCAATGAGCGCTCATTGCAGGGCTCGTGATGAGCGCCAAAGGTACTCATTTCAAGGCCACGAAAGTGGCGCGTTGGACAACATCTGCAATGAGCGCTTATTGCAGGGCTCACGAGGCACAAAATGGGTGGGTTGGATGACGTCTGCAATGAGCGTGACGTCCGTAAAGTAGACGGTGGGAGAGGCAAACAGCACTGCTAGCCTTCAAATTTTATTGCTGTCATTTTTGACGGGCAAGTCACTAGTACAAAATATGCTCGGCGGACACTTTATTAGGTACAAGTTTACACCTGCTCGTTAATGAAAATATCTAATCTTGTGGCAGCAACGCAATGCATAAAACCTGTGAACTGTTGAGACCATCCAGCATACTACAGCATGCTAGGCAACAGAGGTGTGATAATTCATATTTTGTAACTATCCTTGCAACTTTTCATCTGTCCGTTACCTGGGTCATATTTAGCTCACTTGATATCATACATGCAAGCTTAATAACATATTTAGTGTAACCCTTTGTGCGCTGACCCTTATAGGCCTTCAGACATGTTAGTTTAATCATACCTGTGTTGACAAACTGAGCTTTAAACAAAGTTAATTTAATCTATCCTGTTCTGATATCATGAGAAATAAATACAAGATAACTTAGGGCCCCATTCAATTGGCCAAATCGCAATTAATTGGACTAAAAAATCAGCTTGTAAAGGTTATGGATATTCAATTAGCTACATTTAGCTACTTGCATTCCAATACTCACTGCGAGCCAGCCAAAGACATAACTCAGCCCTATCTCCTCCATTAATTTTTCAAGCCCACAAAAGTTAACAGTGCTAAAGATGCAACATTGATTTTCAATTACAAAAGTTCAACTCAAAAATGTATAAAATAATATTCAGAGTACTAGAAAGGACTCGCAAGGGGGTTAGACACTAGCAGACCTATTAAATTTCCTCAACGTATAAAACTGTAGCTAGTAACGTAGCCTGCAAGACTTACGGCTATTAAATTGGCCCCATAAAGCAACCCGCTAACAATCTGGAAAAACCCCACAGGAACTCCACGGCCGCAAATCCTTTGATATATCAAGCCTGTAACTATTATGTTCAAAAATCACTATTAAATTGCTACGATTCCACTGGCGTGCAAACCCGTAACCCGTAAATGGAACCAAAAAGCCAGTGGGTACTAGAAAGGACCTGCAGGAGAGTTAAAGTCCTATCCGTAGAACTGTTAATGCAAATATACACAAACTACTTTACATACAATTAAAGTGATGTTAGGTATTAAAATGAATAGCACAACATTCTCAAGCTCGCAAATCTGCAATATAAAATCCTTTTATTTCATTTTAATTTCCCTTTTATATTGATCCCAGAAATCAATGTGTTAATACATATAATGGAACTCACATGGACTAGAATATGATATTTACTGATTCATTAATATTGCATTATTTTTTTAATGCAGGTCCGATCGAAAACCTGTAATTGAAACCCGTAAGGCTTTGAAATCTAACCTCCATTTTTCAGTGATGTAATGATGCGTTCTCGTTTGCCATTGGCTCCGTCTAAACCCGTAACTCAGGCTTTGTCTAATTGTATATGTTCATGGCCCCACATCCAACGTGCGTGAGAATGGTTTACAGGTTTGCGTCTATGGCCCGTAACTTGCAGCATGGTTCAATTTAATAGCTCTGTAACGCAGCTGAATTTCAAGCCTGCAGCCTTTGCAAGTGTGCCGATGCCGATTCGTACTTTAAAAGACCGGGAAAGCATGGAAAGGCATTAGAATTGATTGCACGACAGTCTCAAGTTCGCATATTGCAAAAAAAATAAATTATTTTTAACTTTTATTTCAGTGTTATATCAATCCCAGGAATCAAGGGGTTAATACATATAATGCCACCCACATGGACTTAAACAGATGCTTTAATTGTTTGAGTGGAGCTCGATTGGCGAAAATGACTGTTTAACTGCGTTTTTTTTTTTTTTATATATTTTTTTATTAAGAGTATCAAGGTAATACAATAATACACATGTTTCAATGATAAAACAAAAATGATATAGACAATGTCCTTGAAAAATATAAACATACAAATAAATAACCTTTTAACTTCAATTATCAACTTTTTGCTTTCTCTCTCTTTTTTTTTTTTGTTATATGAATTCAGATTACTTACATATAAAATTACAGGTTATCGAACTTGTAACCTAAAAACAAAGGAAAAAACACACCTAGGGTAAATGGAAGGGGGGAAGGAAGGACAGGAGAAGAGAGGGACATGGAAAATCAGGATCCACGCCCTGATTGTCCTAAGAATTAGAGAACTCTGTAACTTTACCATCCGATCTTAAGGATCCAGGTGTCCCAGCATGAAGCCCATTTATTGTATGATTGATTCAGGTCAGCTGAGATAACGCTCATATCATATATGAACTTAAGCTTACGTAAAACTTCACTATATGTGGGTATTCCCGATTTCCAGGCTTTAGCTAGCGTAACTCGAGTTGCCAAAAACACTTGGTGTGACAAAAGTTGAGCCTGGTTACTAAGGCCCTCTATGGGTAGATCTAAAAGAGCTTCTTCCGGTTTTTGGGGAATCCTACAATCCCAGAGTTTCTCCAAGATATCATATGTCCCCAGCCAGATGTGGGCAATCCTAGGGCAATCCCACAGGACATGTTTAAGAGTACCTAAATCAGTACACCCCCTAAAACAATTACCTTCCAAAGAAGGATTGGAAAGCTTCAACCTAGCCGGTGTTAGGTACCACCTCAAAATAGTCTTGTGTGAATTTTCCCTCAATATTACGTTCAATGAGGAGCCTGCCGCCTGTTTATGTATTTTATTCCATTGAGCCTCGTTTAAGTCAATGGCAAATTCTGACTCCCAAGATTGTTGATGATGTAATTTAGGTGGTGTGGTCTGGTCTGTTAGGTAGTTATAAATAATAGAGATATTCCGTCTGCCAGTCGGATTCTCAAGGCAACATTTCTCAAATGGAGTAGTCCTGGCAGCGGCATTACATTTGATTACTTTGGAGATAGTGACATGTATCTGGGACAAATTAAGCCATTCCCTTAATGGTAAATGGTGTTCTTCCCTAAATGCTGTATTAGACCACTGTCTATTACCCCTCAACAGATCAGCCACCACCGTAAATTTATTGTTTATCCACCACTTCACATCAATTAGTGCCGTTCTTTGGTATACCCACAATGGGGCTAACCATGAGCTTGTTTCAATCAGTGGGATTCTCTTGTTTGTCTGGGTCAGAACTGCCAGAGACTGGGCCATGCAGTTAGTAAAGGAGGCATTCCCCAACTTAGAATGTAAGCTAAGCCAAATAACCTGTTTAATGTGGAGGCCACTTTGTTCAAAGATATTTGTTTCTATTTCTACCCATATTGGCACTTGTTCTTTACTAAACCATTTAGTGATTTGGGCTAATCTAGTGGCTTTACAATATTTCAATAGGTCTGGGAGGGCCAGCCCTCCTCTGGCCTTTGAAGCCTTCATGGCCGTCTTATTTATTCTAGGTCTTTTACGGTCCCAAATGAAGCGAGAGATTGCCCCCTGAATAGCCAAGATATCCTTGGAACAAACAGCCGTTGGAATGGTACGGAAGAGATACAGGAGCTTGGGCAAAATATTCATTTTGATAGCGTGAATCCTTCCTAACCACGAAATTTTGTATGAGGACCACGTATTTAAATCCATAATGAATTTTTTAATGAGCGCCGGGAAGTTTGCGGAGTATGTTAGGCCAGATTGTCTGGGGATAAAAACCCCTAGATATTTAATGGGGTTTTGGACCCACCTAAAGGAGAAGTTTCCTGATATTTGGGCTTTCAACTGCTCTGGTAAGGAGACATTTAGCGCTTCACTCTTACTCGAATTAATTTTAAAGCCAGAGATCCTACCAAAAAGTTCAAGAGCGTGGAACAGGTTAGGGAGACTGACTAATGGTTCGGAGACAGTAAGCATGACATCATCTGCGAAGAGGCTTAATTTATGTTCCGTCTCTCCCACTCTAACTCCCCTTATACTCATATCCTCTCTGATGGTTACCTCCAGAGGTTCAATACACAAAGCAAAGAGGAGAGGAGATAGAGGGCACCCCTGCCGGGCCCCTCTCGTGATTTTAAATGATCGAGATTTAAACCCCTGGTATGCAACATATGCTGTCGGGGCCAAACATAATGCTAAAATACCCTTTACTAACTTCTCGCTTAGGCCAAATTTATGTAGTGTCTCAGCCATATACAACCAATCAATCCTATCAAAGGCCTTTTCCGCGTCAAGGGATAACAGCATTAAGGGCGTATTCTGGAATGATGCTACATCAAGCAAGTCTATGATCCATCTGGTGTTGTCTGGCGCTTCACGACCCTGGATAAACCCAACCTGGTCTGGATGTAATAGGCTCGGCAGCACCTGAGATAGCCTGTTCGCTAAGATTTTAGAGTAGAGTTTAACATCACAGTTGATCAAGGAGATAGGTCTATAACTTTTACATTGAGATGGGTCTTTACCCTCCTTAGGTATTACTATCACTTTGGCTTCCAGGAATTCTGCCCTCATAGGCTTACCAGAGAAAAAATAGTTAAAAAGCCGCTGAAGATGGGGTGCTAACGTATCTATAAATTGCTTATAATAAAAATGTGTAAACCCATCCGGGCCAGGTGCTTTATGAGCCTTGGTCTCTTTTATAGCTCTCTTAACTTCCGTTAGATCTATGGGCCCATCTAGCAGATCTGAATGTCCGGCATCCAGTTTTGGGAGTTTAATGGAAGACAAAAAAGTGTCTATTTGGGTCATATGATCAATCGAGCCCGACCTAGCAGGTGCAGAATAAAGATTGGCGTAAAATTTTTCAAATTCCTCCGTAATGTCACGTGGCTTATAGATAATTTTATCATTCTCCATCTTTAGTTTTGGAATAAAAGAGTTTGCTCGTTGCTGGTTGAGCTTTCTGGCTAGCATTTTATCTGGCTTATTCGAGAGTGTGAAATACTGAGATTGGGTTCTTTGCAGTAGTGTTACCGCTTTTTAACGTAAAATCTCCTGCAACTGTTGTTTGAGTTTAACTATTTCCGCCTGGGTCTCATGTGGTCTCCTAGAGAGGGGGATTGCTTGAAGAGTCGAAAATTTTTTGTTTAGTATATTTATTTGGGCTAACTCTGTTCTTTTAGAGCATGCACCAATCTGAATGCATTTACCCCTTATCACTGCTTTGTGTGCAGCCCAAACTCCATCTCTCTCTACCTCACCCTCACCGTTTAGATCAAAATAGTCTGTTATGGCGCTATGTATTTTATCTTTCGTGACTACGTCATTAAGTAGAGCTGGATTAAGTGCTCACGAGGGGGAGCGCCCTTTAGGCAACAGGTCATTTAAGGAAATACATACAATATCATGATCTGACCATGCAATGGGCCGGATTTCAGCATCCTGTAGGTTCGAGGCTAGTTGTTGCTGTATTAAAATATAGTCGATGCGAGAATATGAGTTATGTCTAACCGAGTAGTGAGTGTACTCCCTATTATTAAAATGGGTCATTCTCCATGCGTCAAGCAAACCGTGGTTGTTAAGTAAGAGTTTGAAAGACTTTGTTGCGGTGGGAATAATCATCGGGTCTGAATAGCCCGATCTATCCTTTGCTTGGTCCAGGACCGAGTTCATGCCTCCCCCAATAATCCATGTTGATTGTTGCCAGTCAGACATAATGTCTGAGATTTTATGAAAAAATGTTGCCTGTCCAACATTCGGGGCGTATATATTTAGCAGTGAAATCTGGCGTTCGTTAATAGTGCCCTGTACGAGGATGAATCTCCCTTCTGTGTCTTTGCGTGTGGATATGTGTTGGAAATTTAATCTCTTGTGTATTAAAATGGACAGTCCCCTTTTTTTTCTGGGGCGGTAGAATGAAACGTGAAGCATTTCCCCCAATATTTTGGGATAGAATTCTTCTTAAAATGGGTCTCCTGTACCATGACAATATCTAGCCCCATGCGACCGTACTCCCCTAGGGCAATCCCCCGCTTCACCGGCTCATTCAGCCCCTGAACATTATGAGATGCTATGCATAAAGCCATTACTCACTACTTGTTCTGAGCGACACCCAAGAGATAGAGCTTCTGATGAGTAGGTTATCCGCTGAAAGCAGGTGACCTGAGGGGTGTTCTTCACTTGGACCTAATGATTCGTAGGGCTCCACACCAGGCTAGAGTAAATAGATCAAGTATAGAGAGGGGGAGGGGAGAGAAAAAGAAGAGAAGCTGTAGGGAGGGAGGAAGGAGGCGTCTAAAGGAGGAAGCAAAAATAAATAAAAAGAAATATATATATTTATATATATTTATATTAAAGCAATGTATAAAAATAACCGTGTTGTACAATATAGTACATAAATCTAATCGTATACAAGTAAGTAATTACGAAAGATATGTGTATAGTGTTTGTATGGGTATATTAAGTATATATCCAGAACAATATACAATTTACACTGAAATGAGGAGAGCAATTCGCTGACCTCTTATAACCTATGGTGAAGCACCTGGAATCCTTACAGAAAGATATCCAGGCGACTCGCCAAAACAAAAAACAAAATAAAGTCAAAATAGAAAAAGTTTACAAAATTAACCCCCTGTGGGGCACAGCTTCAGAAACAATTAAGTGACTATAACTATGCAGATGAAATCTAAACGTTAGATAGCTGCTGTAGAGGACCCTGAGCTAATAATAGAGTCGGCACCAGGGGAAAATAGATAAGATCAAACATATACATACACATACATATATATACATACACATATATATATATATATATATATATATATATATCTGTATATACATACCTCCATCTATACATATCTACCCAGAAAACTAGGACTAAATTATCTCAACATTGTCGCTAAATTTAGCCTGGAGGCTGTGCCTTATGTAGATAAAGCTACAAAGTCCCTGTTCTACTGTCCACAGTTTTATAGGGTGTATTACGCATTGAAAAATCTTTTCCTTTTCCCTTTAGTTTTTCACCCTTCTAAATGTAAAAGATTATTACAGACTTAGGTTCTTTGTTGCAGCCTAGGGCGTCTGTAGGGTCTGGCATCCGGGCGTTGGGCCGCTTCCCCTACTTCTGGTAAACGAATGTTCCAAGACGAGAGCAGCGCCATGCCCTCCTCCATTTCAAAAACTGGGTAAATTCTTTCATCTCTCACAATGTTCAATTTGAAAGGAAAGCCCCAGGTATACCTCCAACCTTGGGCCAAAATGATCTCCAGGAGAGGTTTGAATAATCTCCTCTTGTACAAAGTGGTCGGAGAAAGGTCAGCAAAAATGGTGGGCTGGCCACCTGCAATCTCTGGAATACCAGGTCTCGCAGCTTTCATAAAGAGCTCCTTGGTCGTGTAGTAATGAAATTTTGCAATAACATCTCTAGCTCTCTCTCCAGCAACAGGGCGACCTGACAATGCTCTGTGAATGCGGTCTATTCTGAAGGCTTCCTCTTCTAGGTTTGGCAGCAAAAGTTTGCAGAGATCCATCATATAATTTGGGAGATCTGTAATGGATTCTGGGAGGTTACGGATCCGAATATTTTGACGACGAGAGCGGTTTTCCAGGTCTTCTTGCACGTATTGGAGTTGGCTTTGTTCCTCTCTTAAGGTTGACACTTCTTCTTTCAGTTGGGAGTGTGCTGCTAATAAGTCATGGTACCTCACTTTCAGGTCGGTCACTTTAGAATCAACCGCTTTTATTTCACCAGTAAGTTCTGCAGCCACTTTCTTGATTTCTCCAGTGATCTCAGTTCTAAAAGAGGAGATTAGATCTTTTAGATCCTGTATGTCTGCTTTCGTACTAGGCGCTGTGGATTCCATGGTTGCAATTGGGGAACGCTCAGGAGTTGAGGCTGGCAGTCGGGCAGACTGCGTTGGTGTCTTTGTTGTACAAAAGTCCTGTATAGTTTTGGTTGCCCTTCTTGTTGAGATCCCAGCCATTCCTTTTTTATAAGAACTGTACATAAAATGTAGTTGTCAAAGTCACTTCACCTTGAGTTGTGCCACCACACCGGAGTATGGGGTGCGTTTACATAGTCAGTAAAATAGGCCGGTTAGGCATCCTCAAAAATATTGGTGTATTTTGAAAGTCTCTGATGATTAATTCCTACAGGTCCACTAGGTGGCAGTGCAAAATAGTTTGGTTGCAGCAATTTGATAGATACCAGTTTTGTCCACAAGATGGAGCTAATCACATAGATTTGCTGGGAAATAGCCTCCTGGCCACCAGGTGGCGACGTTATAGTGTGCTAGGCCTAGCACCGGCCAGAGAAAACTTTATTATTGTGCAGATGGTGGACTTTGATCCTCATGTACAGGGTTTCAATAGATACAAACTCTGAAGAGGTTTATGTTCATAAGGCGTGTAGTTTTTTATTTTTACTATTTCTGTACACAAATTGGATTGGTGGACAGGGTTGTCATGTAAAACATTCAATGCTGTACACTATTCAATCTTTGTGTAGGGGCTTAACCAACTAAGTTGATGTTTACCAGTTAGGCAGCTTTAGATTGTCCCTGTCAGGGGGTCTATCTCTGGGGCAGGTAATATGGTGTTTCTGCTATTGCTATTGAAATAATCTCACCATTTCCTCCTAGCAGGCCTCCAGCAACTGTCCAGGTTAGGGCTTCAGACTGGTCTCTCTCCTTCTACTGTCCCCTGTTGCCCCACTGTCCAGTTGTCCCTCATCCAGTCCACTTTGCCAGGGAGTAGTGAAATCACTGATATATTTATAAGCCTGGGCATGTAATTCTCGTAAACTGCCACTTGGTGGTAGTGTTGAGCTGTCCTTTATACAGGGTGCAGTCAACACCAAACTTATACAACAGCCGCTCCCTTTATCTCATATAACATAAACAAGTTAAGATGATAAGGGATTGAGGAAAAAATTCCTTGTCTTACACAGTTCATTACATTTGGCTGTGGTAGTTTTGCTTCAATTGCTTTGCTGATTAGAGTCCAGCACCAATTAGGATTTAATAAACAGAGCTTTTAATGATGGTTGCCAACACATGAGTCCCAAGCAATGAGATGCTGTAAAGGTACAGTCCCTGGGGTGTGGGAGTACAACTTCACTTGCTCCTTATGATCCCAGATTGGTGTAGAAGTTCATTGAATGCACTTCAATGCCTTTTTTCTATGTTCACCAGTGTCTGTGTGTAGTTGCAGGGCTATTGCTAGCTTTACCCTGTGTTAGCTTTCAGTAGTAACTGATATAGAGTGCTTGTTAGTTTTCCTTCAAATGTGAAGTGAAACATTATATGTTGTGCTCCACTTTATATCTCCCATCAAGAGGCCCTTCCCTGGGTAGGTGAGCTGGGGTCTAGCTGGGGTTGGATGACATAAGAGGGTCCCCTTTGGGGTTTAGACTCACCAGACACCTTCCCAATAGTTGTTGATTGTGCCCCATCCAGTATCTTTCAGTCCAGTAGATCTGTGTTAAAGTGAAGTCCAAAAGTTGCTGCACAGTGCCAGAGCAATCCAGACTGTTCAGTCACTGCAACCTGGTCTTGTAGATCAAAAATAATCCAAATTGCTTGGTATTTTCATGTTGTTTTAAAGCCTTATTGCAGGGAGCTGTCTTTATCTGCGTTTTTTAATGCTTAGCCTACGACTGCAGGTTAAAGCTAACCTCCATGTTTCACTAACGTCATGATGACGGTCTCATTTACTTTTGGCTGTGTATAAGACGTACATTACGGGATTGCTTAGATATTGACAGATCATATGATCATGCCCTGAAATCCTACTTACAAGTGCATGGTTTACGCCTGGAGGCTGTGAGAGGGCAGTTGAAAAATAGAGACAATTGCATGCCTTTAAATGTTTAGAAAAAAATGTAACTCACAGCCAAAATTTCTGGTTACAGGCCATTACGGGCTTGAAATTGAATGGGGCCCTTAGTTTCAGACAAGCAAATGCTAGTTTTATCCCTGCTATACTGAATGGACAATCTGGAGTGTTTTTTTCTAGTCTTTGTCACTGGTATTTTGGCATGTCAAGCCAAATATAACAGTCACTGGATCACATGTTCTGATCTGGACTGGTAATACAAATGACAATATCTTTTTACCCCTTTTTATTGTCCCTTCCATGTGTCACATAAACACCTTGCATATTTCATTACAACAACAAAAGCAACTGTTTTTATTTCACCAGCAGTAATTTAGTTCCCTCCGCGCCTTTCATTAGGTTTTATGCTGCTCTAGCTCCAATCAAATGTGTGCACCTCATTTGCCCAGTTTATTACTCTCCTTTTCCCATACTATTTGTCAATTACATCACACCATGTGTCTGTTTATGTGGTTTATGTGGTTTCTGTTTTTTAGCACCTTGTCTTGTGCATTTACTGTTTTGTACTGGTCTATATCCCTGCCGCGTCTCTTCTAGCAGGTTAAGAGCTTATGGAGATGAAACATACCAGGTTGTGCACATTCCTAATATATGAACATGTCTTGTTCAGACTCTTTGCAGTGCCTTTCTTTATCAGCATAAGGCATGTGATAAAACAATTCACGCAACCTGCATGTTACATTTCTTAATTCTGTGATTCAGTCCTATTCTGGCGATCTATATTTCTTTTAAAGAAATTATCACAGTGGTGGTTTCCACTCTTTTATTTCACAGTGTGGTGGAATAAAACGTCTGTCTTCCAAATTGCATTCTTCACAAGGCTTTTATTCTTGGTTGCTAAGAATGTAAAATAGATTTTTCCATGTGACCTTTGGGTTGAAAGGAGGATCCCTTATTTTCATCCATTTGCATTCAGCCCAATTAGTCCTTGGAGTGATACTGGATTGTGCACTTTCCTTCAAATTCCACATTCTGTCACTAACTAAATCAGTCTGATTTAACTTAAAATATTCATAAAAAGCACTACTTTCTTACACAGGCACAGAAGAAATTATATTTCACTCATCTTGTTCTACTTTCCCTATTGCCACTCTATCTTCACTGGCCTTCTCATCTGTGGTGTTTCTCCTCTTCGTTCCATCATGAATGCCACTACAAAATGCATTCACCTTAATCACATCTACTCCTCCATGGTAACCCTTTAGCAATCCATCTATTGTTTCAGCATCAAAATCTTGACCCTAACATACAAAGTCTTCAAACCCCCTACATCTCTACCCTCACTTTCAAGTATACACATTTCTCCTCACTAGACATCAAAAAGGAATCATTAAATGGACAAACTCTTGAACTCCCCAGTAAGCGCAAGGCAGCTCATTACAAATAAGATAGCCATAGCGCTTCAGTTAAGAAACAGTGTTTGTATTCACTTTCTTCATTGGAGTACCAAATTGAGAACATTTGAGATTCATACTTATAGCTCATAACAACCCTGTATAGTAGTTGGTGTTTTACTTTAAAGTAATTATTTATTCCTTTTTTAATTATTTTAACCATTTTTAGACCATTCATTCCTATTTCTTTTTATAATATTTAATTAGTGGAGCTCCACTTCATTTTTGTCATATTAGCTCCAAAGTTAAGTTTCAGATATCAAATTTAACAAATAAAAATGTATAATTTATATACATTTCTAGGAACTTTTTTTTAGAAAAGCAGATCACTATAAATTCTAAAAATAACTTATTATATTTTCATTGTGCCAGTAACTGGCTATGTCGCCTTGTGAATTGCCAATTGGGTACGGAGACTGATATATTCTCTTGCTATCAGAACTCATTGTCATTAGCTAACTTATTGCGATAGGCATGCAGGTGTTTGTTGTTCCATGAGGGTCCTCATGTGGCCCAAGTTGGACAATAGAAGTACTTGTTTGTGTGGTGAAGATACAACATATATAAACACTTAATCGGTTTAATAAATACAGGTAAGTTATAATATTATTCAACACAAGCAGATTAAATTGTTCAGATCTTAAAGATGCCAATTCTAGTTTTGGGATAAAACTAAGCTTGTAAGTAAGACACACATGGATCTGGAGTAGGCTGTGACATGCCATAGGATCAATCTCTGAAAACCATGTTAGCAGCATTGGCTGAAAACTGATAAATGTTTTATGGGGAATAGAAATATACAGTATTTTCGCTAGATGTATGTGTTATTGAAGTGCATTGTAGAAAATATACCCTAACAGTCATATATAAAATGTGTTTATCTAGCAGGGAAGTAAAGAATTTGTGTGGCATCCACTGTCCAGAAGTCAGGAGAGCAAATCCCTTTCATTCTCCAAGCTACTTCCCATCTATTTGTACAAGTGAGACGTGGCAATATAGGAATTTCAGCCTTATCATGGTATTGTTGAGGTCAATACCACTTATCTCTTATTTGAATTACCAGTTGGATGGGTTAGTATGCCACCCACAGTCTATACGTGAGACTGTTCTATTGAATGCCATGAAGATATTTTGTAGAAAATTTGCACCTCTGAGAGTCCACAGTAAGCCAATACCTGGCAGTCTCCAAAGTTATCTTCACATTCAGTTCTTAAACATGTCACAAAGCAATTTTTCCATTGGAGTGTTTCCAATGGTGCGATGGAAGAACAGAAGTTCAATTCTTTCAGAGGAAATGAACCGCAAGGATGGTGAGAGGAGTAGCAGCTTCCCAAACCTGATAGATCACAAAGAGAAGTCATCACCTTTCTTAGGAAATATTTATTGAAAAAAGAATCCTAGTTAAAAAGCTGCAAACATGTAAATATATATTCCCACCTTGATTACTTAAACCACTGTTTTTTCTGAGTGAGCTACACAGCAAAGTTCCCAGCTATTACAGAGATAAAAAGTACACATATAAATAAATATAATTACCATTGGTTGTTATTAAGAAAATTAAGTGGAAGTGTTGATCTTGAAAGTTGTGTATTTTAAGAATAAATTACACAAAAAAGCGCTTCCACAATGATTTTATCTCGTGATTATCTCTCACATTGGAGGATGATAAATGGAAACAGTATGTCCAGATGGATAAATAATAATAGTCACAGAGGTCTTTTTTCAACCTCAATTACTATGTAACTATGTAAATATCACGCATCAGATAGACCAATATATCCATGCCAAAGGAATCTTTTATTCTGATTTTAGATATTTTAAGTTGTTTTAATTGCGCTGCTGTACTTATATATTGATAAAAGTTTTTTTTTTCTTTTCTATTTACCCCCTAGCTGTTATTGTTGTACTCTAACCTATAACAACTGGGTATAGTTGTGGCTTATCAACTCGCTGTGAGAGATATTCACGTGAGTTAGTTATTAGAAGAGTAAGATAGTATTTTAATGTAATTGATGGCTAAAATACTCAGCTTTCATGCTCTGTTATCAAACAATTGTAAATATATTTACTTACAGTATATGTATATTTTTCTTGTCTGCAGTAACTGGGACCTGTGCTGCATCACAATAATCTTGTCATTATTCATATCTAACTTTGGGTAGCAGAAACATGTCTAAATTATGGACAGACTACAGTTGTAACATTAACTATAACTTACACCCTATTCTCACAAGTGTCCCTAGTCAAAAGAAGAGTTGCCTAGAGGATAAATCTTGTTCTGTTTAGATTTACCTGACAGGCTGTGTGGGATAGTGACTTCTTGTGTGTTGGGCCAGCATCATCTGAGACTGGTCCTGTAAGTTTTCCACTTGTTCAGGGTCTTTCAATCCCCTTGTTTCTGAAACAGGCAAAACACATTTGAGCATAAATGTTAAATAAATTGGCAAAATTACCTGCTGACAGTAATGGAGTGTTAAGGAAAAGTGTGAAAATAAGAAGTACTTCTATGTAGCAATAATGGTCAGTCATGGCCTCTAATATGTGTGTATCACTGCAAGTCAGATCATCTAATAGAGTTTTCTTTAACAGTGAAACAAACATTTTATAAAAAAAAAGAGTCACATGATACCTCTCCTAAAGTCAACCATTTTTATATACCCACCTGGCTTAAAGAGCAACACTGCCTTCATACATGCAAACTCTGTTGGGTCGACATTTAGAGACTTAAAGCGACTAATGGTTTCCTGTAGAATTCGAACATCGATGCTGGAGGAGACAGACTTCCCGTGTACGTTGGCAGACAAGTCTGGCACAGCGAGAAGAGGGCAGCTCTCCAGAGGCATTGACCACTGGATGGCACATAGAAGAAAAAGTTCACTCCATGCTTCTTCAAGGAGGATTACCTGCAGCAAGTGGAAGTGGTAACAATCTGCATTAAGAAACTGATGCAGACAGTGGGCTATCTAAAGCAGACTATATATATATAAGTATACAGAAGAATGATAAACTGATTATATGTGTATGTATACAGTTTCCAGGATATTTTTTTTTTAAATATTAGCACATTTACTTATGGAAAAATGTTTTAGCCACCAACATGGGTCTTTGTCAGGAGTTTTGGTGGAGGAAACACCTTCCTTAGCTCCCTGGGCTAGAACCCTTAAGCATTAGAAAATATAACCTACCCTCGTGTGAAATATGCAGCTTGGAGCTTACTAGTCTAGAAATGGAAAACATGGTTTGCACCTATGGCTAGATAGAACAACACTAGTGGCTAAACAGTTCAGAAGACTGCATCTTTCCTATGGGAGAAGTGAGATGAGCTTTTCTTTTCTTACCTGGTCTCTGAATGGAAGATTGGAGAAGACAGGGAGGTTCTTGGCCCACTTCACAGCCATAAAGAGGAGGCGAGCTGAAGTTTCATACACTCCCTCTGGGCTGGATGTGGGGAGTCCAGAAATATGAAATTCACTGGGTGTACGTTCTGGCTCATTACTTGTTACATCAATGTTCTCTTCTACTGGAAAAAATAAAGGAAGGTAAGTATTATCATCTTTGGTCAGTATTACCTTATAACTTTATGCTTACTAGAAGTCAATAGTCTAAAAATAGCCTCCCAAAATTATAATGTAATAGCAGAAAAGAACCACTTAACGGATCTAATGCTTATTTGTTCTATCTAACGACCTTCTACTTCCCTCCACTCTTATCATCCCCTCTAACTCCCACCTTCAGGACTTTTCTTGTGCTGCCCCTATTCTTTGGAGCTTCTTGCCTTACACCACTAGACTATCCTCCTGCATCAAAACCTCCAAAGCCTCACTAAAAATGCATCAGTTTAAAGAAGCTTATCACCTTCAGCTTTAATATGCACAATCTACCATCCCTCTATACCTCACCCATACCCTTCAGATTTTAAGTTTACAAGTTGTATAAGGAAAGCTCTGTGCACGTTTGATTTTAAGCTCAAAGACAGGGCCCTCCATTCTTTGCATTGTGTTAATATTGTTTTGACTTGAACTTACCCCTGTTTAGAGCTACAGAATACCGTATTGGTCCGAACATAAGCCGCACCCGCATATAAGCCGCACCCGTAAAGTTCAAGGGGAAAAAAATAGGAAAAAGATAGTACTCAAATATAAGCCGCACCCGTAAAATTGGAGAGAAAAAGACTCTCAAATTGATCAGCCATTGCAAGAAACAGGCTTTCTAATTAGCTCTGTAGCTTTTTTGCAGGTTACAGGCTTTACAGGATGTTAGAATCACTAAAACCATAAATCTCTATCCAATACCGCAGTCTCAAGCACAAAAATCGGCACCCTTAACTCGCAATCGCGCAAATCGGCAGTCATTTTGCGTTCGCGAATAGAAGCCACACGCATAACAAGCAAAGTTCTCAAATCGGCAATGATTTTTTTTTACGGTCGCGAATATCATCCGCACCCGTAACTCGCAAGCTCAAAAATCGGAAAAAAGGTGCGGCTTATATTCGGACCAATACAGTATATTGTTACACATAAATGAAAAAATAATAATAATAGTCAAAGGTAAATCTTAAAATCTTAAACACATTAGATCTTTAACCTCACTTTGTACCCAGGAAGATGCAAGGATGTTTACAGAATGTGTGTCTTTTCTGCAGAGGTGCTAGAAAGATTACTCTATGATGTCTACCATTCCCTCTGTACAGTGATGCATTTTCAGCACATTCTCCATCTACCTTGAGAGAATGATTGACCTAGAGCTTCTGTCTTTGAAATGTTTCTTTCCTGAATGTTTTTTATTCTTCTCCTGATAAATGTATATACAGGTATGATATAGACATAAAGAGGCACAGTAAGTAAGTTACAAAATTGGTATAATTTAATAGGTATTTCATCAATTGGATGTTACTTAAAAATATCTTATTACCGTAAATATACATTGACACATGCAATTGTACATGTCAATTTGCTTTTCTGGTCACCAATCATTGTTTGCTGTCTCATTCTTTTGGATACTATGGAGCAACTAGACTATTACTCCTTGGAATCAGCACATGCTCCTTCTACTTAGTACTTTATGACTTTAAACTGAAATCAAAATAACTTAATCAATTACGGATAATAATCACACATAAGAATGAGATAATGGACTGTTCTTGGACAATTGATCAGAAAGGCCAATTGCAAACATCAATGTAAGTGTACTGCAAGAAAATATAATTTTAAAGAGCAATCAGTTGTACTTGTTAGTACCTATAGTTTTAAACTATACCAAATATGGAACTTCTGTTATTTCCTTTTAAGCCTCTTAAGTTTTTTCTCACACAAGCTCTCTCCCAAGCCCTAAAAGTTTTCACCTTCTTCTGGCTCTAGTTTGGCACAAGTCTCTGCTGTCATCAAGCTGGCCATGAAGCGGTGGTTGTGTGGTGGACTGAGAGCCCCTGATATGGAGCTTGGGACCGACGCTCGAAGGTTGGTCACTGGTGGGCATGAGGGAGGTGGCTCCCTTGTTGTGGCAAGGTGCTCAGAATGGTTATCTGTGTCCAGATCAATACTGTCCAGGCGGATCTGTGCTGTACTACGAGGCTGCCGTTCATTTTGGACAGCTGCAAATGGGGAAAAACAGGTAATAATCAACAAATAGGGAGTGGATATGAATATAATAGAATACAGTGCATGTAAAAATTGTTTTTGTGTGCAGTTCTATAACTCAGTACATGTGTGTACATAGACCATATACATTTCCGTTGAGAACTGCATATATCTATTTACAATTTGAGTACTGAATCTTCCTATGGTGCAAATATGCTGGTCATCTCACAGCTATTACGTTTCAGAATCAAATCCATTGGAAAATTGTGGTTTTCAGGTATTGCTGTGTTTCTCAACTGCATGTGTTATGAGAGCTAGAATATGTATACAGTATTACTATTCTCTCATATAAAGAGAGTGACAATAACATTTAGCAGAACTAAACGCTACATACAATTCAATACAAACTCATGATAACAGCTTTAGACAAACTGATACAACAGGTAGACTTTACTCTTAAACTCTAAATTATAAAGATTTAATAAAAGCTTTTTTCAAGTACAAAAAAATTTACCTAATATTTAAGCTTTAACAAACATGCAAAATGACACTAAACTAAAAATTAAACTGTTTAAGCATTAACAGCACCATCATGAAAACATTTAGCAGCTATACTCACCATCCTTATTCATTCCAGTCTGGAGGCATTTCTTTAGTCTGCATGCCTGACACTGGTTTCTATGGGCTTTATCCACAGGGCACATCCCTGTACCAGCTTGGCACCTGAAATGTATGGGCATAAAACAACAGATGAAGAAATATGGGCTCATAGAATGATTTTAGTATACAGACATGTAAATTGAAATTATATATACAAACAATTTGCATTTCATTCAATGACACCAGTGATAAAAACCTAAATACACACCCACATTAAGAAGTTAGTAAGCATTAATTTATAGTTACTATACCCCCAGTCGAAATTTTAGAAATGCAGTCAATATTGGTTACATGTCTATATTCATTTTACAAAGGTGGGAACGCTTCCTAACATTTCACAAATATTATTGTGAAAAGAGACACTCTGTTAGGCTAGTGTTATTGCTATTAAGCAACAATAGCAGAAGCTTGATCAAAAAGTCCAAATATTACCCGTATATATACAGAACACAATACTTCAAAAAATATATATTTCTGGAATCTCTCTTTCTTTAGTTCTTTTTGTTTTCTCAAAGACTTTGGGAGGAAGAAAGACAGAGTTGGTCTGATAAAGAGGTCTGCTTAGCGATGGAATTGCCCTTTCAAAAATGATGACATTTGGGTGGTTGACAGGAATACAGAGATGTTTCTTGAATGTGTCCTTTAAAAAAAAAAACAAAAAAAAACAACAACATTCCCTCTGGCTTACCTGTATATCAATTTCCTCCGGACACTCCTCTTAAAGAAACCACTGCATCCATTGCATGCAAAGATACCATAATGTTTTCCACTGCTGCTGTCACCACAGACACGGCACAGGAGGGCTGGACTGGGTGCTGGGCCTGGAGCTGGGCTAGGGACTGCACAGAAAAACAGGTCTTGATGACTGTGTCCCCACTAAATCACAAAAATATTTAGTAACTGCCACTCCACGTCATTAGAACATGTCTATGTAATATGTGGCATAAGTCATATTTTGCACCATATAAATTGGTATCAACAGTATGACATTTTGCAAAAACTTTTGGAGTAGAAATTGATCAGTGGACTTTATGCATTCCACAAGAACGGAGGAGAAATACACATGGCTAGTGAGTAGTCCTGACGGGCCACCTCACTTGGTAACTTTGGAAATGTCATCTTCACACAGCCTGTGACAGATAATATATAGTACAAAGTTATCTCCTGTAGTAAATCTCATTTCTGAACTGGACTGCATTTTGATTTGAAAGTCTGAATTAGTATGTGACATACATAACTACAGTATAATTTACCACATTATACTTCAATTATTTACTTGCTTTCTCCTTCAAGTGTCATTTTAAAATAAAGATGTATTTTTCTAATGTGGTCAGTATGGACAAAAATGAGCATAGTTGCACCAGCTGATGTATGTCAATAATAGTATGAGATGGATATTAACAAAAACGTTTGGAAATACAGTTGTGTGTATTGTGAAACAAGAGTAAGTAGAGATTGGTTGGGTGGCGGTATCTTCTTACCTGACTGACTGTCTTCTGCACTGGTGCTCAGCACAGATCCCGTTGGAGAGTTCATCACACCTTCTCTCTATAAAGTAATTTTCTACAGAAGATGTTGTGCTTTCTGCTCCTGGATCCTGAACCCTTTTTGTAGTGCCAATGGCCTGGATGAATTCCCCAACTTATTTTAGTGTTTCAGTGCTGAGGCTACTTTAAATCTTTGCATTCCTCTTGAATTGTGGCAATCAGTAGCCTCAGGGGCAAGGGAAATCTAGAGATGAGACTGGCAAGATATGATACAAATGGAGTGGTTTGTCTTTTTCAAGTCCCTCGGTGTCTCTACATGAGTTTTCTTGAGGCCTGAAGATTAGCTTCTAACGCTGTGTAAGCAGATGCTTCTTGTTATCCTCTTAATCTTTACCGTCTCTAAGAAGGTGGAGCAGTCATCTAGCCCCATGAAGAATTAACAAGGTGTCCATTCTGTGAGCTCAGGTCAGACCACTCACAGAGTGGCTTTAATCTGAAAAAAATGAACTGGTTGTGCACAAGTCCTACTTCTAAGCAATGTTCATACTTTATCTCCAAAGATTCAATAAAGTACAAAAGTGAAGCATGTTTGAGAGAGAAGTATTGCAAGGGATAGGGCTCAGAGAAGTTTTTTAAGAAGCATTATTTCAAAATGTATTGAATACATGGAGTCCCAGAGAAGTACATAGGAAGTCTCTGAGTAACACTTGGTATCTGGAGATTTATGGATGAAGAGAGGTCTTTGGGTTTAGTTTATATTCAGGACATATCTTCATAAATACAGTTTTGTTGTCAGAACATTTTGCTCTTACTGAGTTTTGTCACCTTCTAGCATCGTCTTGTCTAGTCTATATTGCAAGGCTAGATCTTGCATGACATGGTAAAATATCTGTACATTCTGCTTTTACTTCTTTTGTTTGCAGTTAATATTGATTTAATAATTTAGAGTGATATTTCCTATTCTGGAAAATTAATGTTCACCTATAATGTGTCTGGATAATATTGTATTTTATGGAGACAGTAATTTGAAGATTTTATAGTCATTGGGGCAGAGCTGGCAATGCTCTGTAAGCTAAGAGCTCATTCCAGGATTGAATATGGTGAAATAGGGTAATTTTAGAAAAGTACACAATCCATTAATCCTGACATTAAAGAACCAGCAAAAAAAACAATTAGCCTACGGATGTGTCAGGAGTCAGCTGGCAGATGGTGGGATTGGCTACAGGGGCAGAGAGCTGGATAATTCCAGTCCAGTATAAATCTTAAGAATAGATCTGTTTATATTCGTATTTCTGACATCCTTAAACAATTTTGCTGTACCATAATTAAATTTGCAAAAGAAGAAACATAGTATAACCTAGGAAAATACAACTACTATCTATGTTTCACTGTGTTAGTATGTCTTAATATGTTTATGTAACTATTGTCTATTACTCTATTATCATCATGTTAACCGTTTACTATCTGTATAATCTACTATCTATTTCTATCACTTTTTTGTTTATCTATCTATCTATCTATCTATCTATCTATCTATCTATCTATCTATCTATCTATGATCTTTTCTCAACCTTATGACTATGCCCATGAGCCCTAGTGCTGTTTCCATCTCAGATGAGGGATAATGAGGGAGTGCATTGAGAGCCAACACTGATATAAATCCCATAATCCCCTGCTAATATGTTTACACATTGCATTAAAATGAGACGCAAGTAGGTGTATTATCAGCAGTAATGCAGAGCCCCTGCCTGTGCCAATAATAGTACAACTTATATAATGATTGGTTTATATATATATATATATATATATATATATATATATATATATATATATATATATATATATATATATATATATATAATATATATATGTGTGTGTGTTATAAACCTGATCTCAATTTTGATTTTTTAAAATCTTTTTCCATCTTTGTTAGCAACAAGTACTACAATTATGTATAGAATTATATTAAGTAGTTATTAGGCTCATTTTCCAAATTGTAATGCTCTTTTGTATATTGCTATACACATATCTCTCATTCTCTACAATTAAAGGCATATCTAAGTTTCCTGGATTATGAGTGCACCTGATGGAGAATTAATAGTGTATAGAAACATTTTGTCAATGAAAAAATAACTAAATAAACATTTTGAAGTTGAAGATTTTAAACACTTGAAGTTAGCAAAATGTCTTGAAATTTCTGACAGTTGAAAATGGGGGTTAACACCCCCTCCAAACCCAGGCTAAATTTCCATACAATTCATAATTAGTTTTGTCCAATCAGGAGATAGCAGAAGTTAAGCTGAAACCTTTGTATCCTGTTTGTGCTGCAAAGCAGCCTGGAATATGTAGTCATGTCCATGTTAGCCATGTTAGAAGGTACTATGCATTTTCATAGAGGAGTCTATCTGTGCAGTAAATTCACACTTGATTACCACCCTGCTGATTGTCTATTCCCTGCATAAACTACTGCTGCTTGTGTTTTTCTCTCTCTGTTTGGCAGTGAAGCAGCAGCAGCTGCACATACTTATGTCATTATCCCACCTGCTGATTGTCTATTCCCTGCATCAACTACTGCTGTATGTTTTTTTCCTCTCACTATCTCTGGTAACAGCTGTAGGTCTCACATGCACAGCAGCACCTCTATGCTTATCTATGGTGGGGGTCAGGGTCAGCACACAGCAGTTACAGGAAGCAGACCGGTGGATCACATCCCAGTAGTGACTAGAGGACTGACATCAGTGCTCTCCTATTGGCTTAGGAAGACACAGCAGGCGAATAATGGGTTAAAGCAAGTCCCCTTATGCTATAATGCAAATTGGGTGGGGATCAGGGGCCAGTGTAGACACCCCTGGGGGTGTCAACATAATCATTAGAGGGATTTTTAGAAATGAATAAAAATAAAATGTTTTATGAAATGTGCTGCATATAACAATGAGTCATTTTGCCTAAAGAATGCAAAAATGTATTAATCCAGGAAATGTGGGTATGCCTTTAATGTACTGCTTCACTTGCGGTTAGTGAAAATTAAATCTACAAAATCTGTGATGAAAATTGTTAGAGCCAAGAGCTTCTGTTTCCTATAAATGTTGAGAAATGTAAAACTTCACTTTATGCCAAAGTTATATCACTTTGAAACTCTTGATCATTTTTTTATACTAAAAGGGGAATGGGCATTCTGGATTGCCAACAGCTTTTGAAGCAGGGAATAGGCCATGGTGGGTACAGCCGATATCGCCATAAAGAAGGTGAACAAACTAGTTTGGGCCAGGATGATCTGTTAACAGTCATTGATGATTATCACAATAGTTTATTTCATAATAATGTCTCTTTGAAGGATCCCAGATCTTGCACTGCTTATGTTGGGTGAGGAGGACATTGCACCTCTGAAATTGTATAATACTTTTTTTCCAATCCTATATGTCACATTACAGAGTTTAACACCTAACATTTGCAGTTGATGGGGTAGAAATACAGCACACTGACTCAGCTATAATTGTAGCTGTCCAGTCCCCTTATATGCACCACACGAGTGCCAGTGTTTGGTTACCATATGCAGTCACTGATCTTGATAGGGATACACAAAAGTAACACAGCTAATGTCTTGTTGTGTCAGCCAGGTGACCATTGGTAGCAGTGGCTGGTAGTGGGAATTCTAACATGTGCATGGCAAGACCACATGCTCCTCAACAGATGAAAATGAAAGAACAAATTTGGAGTGTGCATTTTATAGACCTTTAGTCCCTGTTCCTAGAATTGGGACATGCAGAAGCGTTGTACTTGTAGAGCAATGACATTAGAATATTCTCTTAGAGCTTGATGAAAAATGTAGGCAAACCATGTAAGTTACAAAGGGTGAGTGTTGGAATGTGACTGATGTAGATCTCTCGTTTTAAGTCTGTCATCAAGTCTTTCTAAATGTTTAGAGAAAGCAAAAAATCTTACAACAATATCAGAAATTCTCCTGAAAAGCATGAAGGTTCCAATAAAGCACACTGGTTGGCCATCTACCACTCAGTAAATGGATGATGTGGCGTTCATGCAAGCCATGCTTGTAGCAGTGGCCTTTTTTCCTGAAGGTGTTTCTTATGGCAGATGACTGTCAACATTTTTCTATTTCTTCAATTATAGTTATTGTGTCTCTATGAAGCATTGCTATTTTTCAGCTGTTTTGACCCTGGCTCTTATATATGCAGCCTATGTGTACCCTTAGGTACTGACTGTACAGCAGTGGCTATGCTTTCCTCCAATCTTACTCCCGGTGTCTTACATTGGATAACGAGCAATACATTTACTGAAGGGGGCATGGAACACACGACTGAAGTCATGCAGATATAGAGAAAAAAGTTTTGATATTCAAAGGAAAATCTAAAACCAAAAATGTGAATCTGTTTAAAAGCTAGAACACAGCAAAAACAGATCAAAGCTGCACAAATCTCAAGCACGATATAGGTTCATAATATTTACATTTCAAATGTTCCATTGCATGGGTAAGATAATTACTTTACCATTATTAAATTTAGTTCCCCTAGGGCACCACACGTTTGTAGGAGTTTTCCAGAAGAAACAATGGTATTTATGTTGAATAGATAGAGCTTTCTTGTATAATGCTATTCTCATTTGTACAACCCTCAAGGCACCAGTGTATCTTAACTTACATCAGTTGGCCCGTGGTCACAAATGTAAATGTGGTAACAGGCAAGCCAATGTAAAGAGATAGCCAGTAATGTAATAATATGTAAAGTGTTCCACTATAATATTTATTAGCTTGTGAGTAATGCCTGCGCAGAATGCACCATTCAGGCAATACTCACAAGCTAATAACTGTGAGAGAGAGAGAGAGACAGAGAGTGTGAAGGAGGGAAGGAAGAGAGAGAGTGAAGGAGGGAAGGAGGAGAGGGAGGGAAGGAGGAGAGAGAGAGAAGGAGGGAAGGAGGAGAGAGAGAGAAGGAGGGAAGGAGGAGAGAGAGGGAGAAGAGAGAGAGGAAAAAGGAGGGAAGGAGGAGAGAGAGAGAGGGAGAAGAGAGAGAGGGAGGGAAGGAGGAGAGAGAAGGAGGAGAGAGAGAAGGAGGGAAGGAGGATAGAGAGAAGGAGGGAAGGAGGAGAGAGGGAGGGAAGGAGGAGAGAGAGAGAGAGAGAAATTAGGGAAGGAGGAGAGAGAGAGAAGGAGGGAAGGAGGAGAGAGAGAGGGAAAGAGGAGAGAGAGAGGGAAGGAGGAGAGAGAGGGAAGGAGGAGAGAGAGGGAAGAAGGGAAGGAGGAGAGAGAGGGAAGAAGGGAAGGAGGAGAGAGAGAGGGAAGGGAAAGAGAGAGAGAGGAGGGCAATACTCACAAGCTAATAACTGTGAGAAAGAGAAGGAGGGAAGGAGGAGAGAGAGAGAAAGGAGGGAAGGAGGAGAGAGGAGGAGGAGAGAGAGAGGAGGAGGGAAGGAGGAGAGAGGGAGGGAAGGAGGAGAGAGAGAGAGAGAGAAAGGAGAGAAGGAGGAGAGAGAGAGAGGGAGAAGGAGGGAAGGAGGAGAGAGAAGGAGGAGAGAGAGAGGGAAGGAGGAGAGAGAGAGAGAGAAGGAGGGAAGGAGGAGAAAGGGAGGGAAGGAGGAGAGAGGGAGGGAAGGAGGAGAGAGGAAGGGAAGGAGGAGAGAGAGAGAGAGAGAGAGAGGGAAGGAGGAGAGAGAGAGAGAAAGGAGGGAAGGAGGAGAGAGAAAGGAGGGAAGGAGGAGAGAGAAAGGAGGGAAGGAGGAGTGAGAGAGAGGGAAAGGAGGGAAGGAGGAGAGAGAGGGAAGGAGGAGAGAGAGGGAAGAAGGGAAGGAGGAGAGAGAGGGAAGAAGGGAAGGAGGAGAGAGAGAGGGAAGGGAAAGAGAGAGAGAGAGGAGGGCAATACTCACAAGCTAATAACTGTGACAGAGAGAAGGAGGGAAGGAGGAGAGAGAGAGAAAGGAGGGAAGGAGGAGAGAAAGGAGGTAAGGAGGCGAGAAAGGGGGGAAGGAGGAGAGAGAGAGAAAGGAGGGAAGGAGGAGAGGAAGGAGGGAAGGAGGAGAGAGAGAGGGAAGGAGGAGAGAGAGGGAAGGAGGAGAGAGAGAGGGAAGGAGGAGAGAGAGGGAAGAAGGGAAGGAGGAGAGAGAGAGGGAAGGGAAAGAGAGAGAGGAGGGCAATACTCACAAGCTAATAACTGTGAGAGAGAGAAGGAGAGAAGGAGGAGAGAGAGAGAAAGGAGGGAAGGAGGAGAGAGGAGGAGGAGAGTGAGAGAGAAGGAGGGAAGGAGGAGAGAGGGAGGGAAGGAGGAGAGAGAGAGAAAGGAGAGAAGGAGGAGAGAGGGAGAAAGGAGGGAAGGAGGAGAGAAAGGAGGGAAGGAGGAGAGAGAAAGGAGGGAAGGAGGAGTGAGAGAGAGGGAAAGGAGGGAAGGAGGAGAGAGAGGGAAGAAGGGAAGGAGGAGAGAGAGAGGGAAGGGAAAGAGAGAGGAGGGCAATACTCACAAGCTAATAACTGTGAGAGAGAGAAGGAGGGAAGGAGGAGAGAGAGAGAAAGGAGGGAAGGAGGAGAGAAAGGAGGGAAGGAGGAGAGAAAGGAGGGAAGGAGGAGAGAGAGAGAAAGGAGGGAAGGAGGAGAGAGAGGGAAGAAGGGAAGGATGAGAGAGAGAGGGAAGGGAAAGAGAGAGAGAGAGAGAGGAGGGCAATACTCACAAGCTAATAACTGAGAGAGAGAGAAGGAGGGAAGGAGGAGAGAGGGGGAAGAGGGAAGTAGGAGAAAGAAGGAGGAGAGAGAGAAAGTAGGGAAGGAGGAGAGAGAAGGAGGAGAGAGAGAGAAAGGAGGGAAGGAGGAGAGAGAGAGAGAAAGGAGGGAAGGAGGAGAGAGAGAGAGAAAGGAGGGAAGGAGGAGAGAGAGAGAGAAAGGAGGGAAGGAGGAGAGAGAGAGAAAGGAGGGAAGGAGGAGAGAGAGAGAGAAAGGAGGGATGGAGGAGAGAGAGAGAGAGAGAGAGAAAGGAGGGAAGGAGGAGAGAGAGAGAGAGAGAAAGGAGGGAAGGAGGAGAGAGAGAGAGAGAAAGAGAGAGAGAGGGAGAGAGAGGGGGAAGGGAAAGAGAGAGGGGGAAGGGAAAGAGAGAGAGGGAAGGGAAAGAGAGAGAGAGAGAGAGAGAGGGGGAAGGGAAAGAGAGAGAGAGAGAGAGAGAGAGAGGGAAGGGAAAGAGAGAGGGGAGAGAGGGGGAAGGGAAAGAGAGAGGGAAGGGAAAGAGAGAGAGAGGAGGGGGAGAGAGAGGGAAGGGAAAGAGAGAGAGAAAGAGAGGGG